>JADDOH010008392.1:0-116409 GCA_016648135.1 Agrypnia vestita
AAATGAATTATAATTTTCAAAACACAAATACATGAGTAAATAGCTGTATAAATTTGGATTTGGAATTCCTAGCCAAAGAGAAGATATTTGAGATCAAATTTGCCAGTACGGTAAAACGTCAATTTCATATGTAAGGACCTAATATTAATTAATATCATTTATTTAAAAATATGGCATCAAAATTGGCAATAGTCTGTAATATTGTACAGTAATATCCCGCGTTACGTATGTTTTTTATATACTGTTATAATCTTCCCGTCTTCGTACATACATACTTTTTATTATTATTAACAATAAAATTATTAAATATTTCAATAAAAAATCATTTTACTACAAACTTTCGTATTACTTGTGTATGTATTTGTTTATATAGGTTGTATTCAGTTGAATTCAAATATGAATATTAATAAATAAAAATTATAACTACGTTTATCCTGCATTAATAAATAAAAATTCATTATTACAATATTTGTAAATAACTGTTACCTGTTAGAGTTTTATAATAAACTTATGAAATGTTGATCCTTGAAAAAGAACTGTTGTTTCTAAGCAAATTGACTTAGATGGCAGTCTTTAGGTCTGTTTACCATCCAGCCTTAATTTACCTTGAAAAATGAATAATTCATAACGCCACGATGATTTTTCACGAAGTTTAAGAGGAAAAAGATGAAGGAAGAAAAACAATGCTGAGGAAAATTGAGTTTAAAAACCTTGATCTGAAAATATATTCTTAGAATTTAAGCCTTTATAAGATTATATCGGTATTTAGTAAAAAATATATATTTAAAATATAATTAAGTTGTCGAACGGATTGCGCAGATCATCAAATTTACCCCTAAATGGAATGGTTTTAGTTTTAATTTATTATTTCGCAAATCTAGTTTTTTCTTCATCTAGAAAATAGAGGATCCATCTCTATTGGGTAAGACTAATATTATTTATTATTTTAATGTGTTTTATTTTACAAAACTTCATTAAAAATAATAAAAAATTTTCTTCTTTCTTGCTCTAGATCAAGGCTGCCCAACCCCAGGCCTGCAGGCCACGATATGGCCCGCGAATGCTTTATAAATGACAAAAGAAGACTTTCAACTTGTAAGTAGTTTCGGATCAACATTTGTTTCTGAAAACATGTTTTCAAACCTTAATTACGTACATTAAAATAATTATCGTACATCTCTGAGCAACATATTTCTGATTTGTTGTTACTGTCAACATTTGATCTGCTTCCTAACATAGGAGAATTATTACAACAGAAACAATTTCAGAAGTCACATTAATTGTATCGATTATTTATGTGTTGATTTTTTAAATTTTGATTCTTTATTTAGGAGAAGGTGCTATTTATTTGATTATTTTAATAAACGACAATATCATAATATTGCATTTTTTTTTGTTGCATAGTGCCTTAAAAATTAAGGCTTAATTTGAATTGTTGACAAAAGTAATTAGGAACCGTCAGTAGTCAGTGGCCCGCCTGTGATTTTTGAAATGTCAATTTTACCCCTTTGTTAAAAAGATTGGGCAAACTTGCTCTAGATAATCGGTTGGAAGACAAAGAAAAATTATTTCAATAACAATTAAATAAAGTAGTCAATAACTAACTGGACACAACCTCAATACTCTCATAAATATAGATAAACATCCCTGTCCGATCAACGAGATCTCCAAACCTATTTCACACCAAGTTTAATATTACCAGTCTAGCATATTTCTCTCTCATCCAGAAACGGCAACCTCAATATATTCTTCATGACTTTGGCGCAGTTCAAAAGCGACACATTAATACATTTAGTTGACAGCCAATCGAATGTGTAAAAACGTTTACCAAAAAACCTTTCAACATTCCCGTTTGTGCCTCGATGACTTTTCGTGTGATACGCAACGTTAACTGTGGAACCTATGCAGTCCACACTTGCGAGGTGATATTGTGTCCCGTATAGCTTATTAATCTACACACATTTCTGTATGCTACACTGTACTTGTTGATTTGCCATACATTTAATTTTATTGTAAACATTATTTATAATTTTTTTTATACTAAAAAGTGTTTTGTGTATATTATACTAAAAAAAAATCTGATGTTCCACTAGGACCATCTATCAGGCTCAGCAACGACCTGTTAACGATTTACTGATGAAAAATAAAAACTGAAATGAAAAAATATTTCTTCTATAATAATTATCAATATCGTAATTAATAGTTTTTTATACAGGTTTAGGTGACTAAGTACAATGTTTTATGAATATTTTTTATCTTAATGAAAATAAATTCTGTTAGTAAACTGACTACAGATGGTTTCGATTACATATTTGGAAAACGCAATAAAAATATGGTTTATTGGATTTTCCTACAGCTTCTATTACGGTATCCAATAATAAAAGTTTTTTTAGTGTTTAATATTTTTATAAAGTAATATAAAATAACCCTTTATTTTATGATCCCAAAATATATACGAAATTGAGGATTTCTTAAGAGGGCTGCTATTAAATATGTTTACGGGTGCCACATACCATTAATCTAATTCAGACCAGTTAACATTAGTAAAACATTCAGTTCAGACCAGAAGATTCTCAACATTGAACGCTCTTAACTGAAAAAATATTTTGCAAATATTCCAAGATATAAAAATAGATGCCAACGCATAATCCATTATTATCGATAATAATTTAGATTGTTCTGATTTGACAAAATGAGGCACGTGCAAGAATAATTTAATTACAAAATGGAAATAGTTTAGTTATATCTAGACCAGTTCGGTACTGTAAAAAACTGTGAATCGGTGACGTGAAATAGATATAAACATAGGTCCATGCTGTTTTAGTAATAATTGATGTCATGAAGAAACATATTAATATTGCATATAAAATGTTCAAAACTTCAATTTAACGAACTGTCTTTACAAATTGCATTTTAACAAATTGAATTTGTATCATCAAAATAATTACTGAACTCAATAATTCAAATAAGGGCGTTTATTGATTATTTAAACAAAGCCACTATATAAGCAAATGATTGTCAAAGCAAATTGACAGTTGGAATACACATAAACGTTTAGTCTGTCAGTAAGTATGGAGTTAGTAACAGTTTCGTTTTTGTAAGTAACGTGCGTACAGTCTTCACCAAAGATTAGTTTGCATTTTGAAGAACACGCTTTTACAAAAATTTTATTAGTCAACTGCATAAAACTCGCAGTCGTAAAGATAGCGCGAGTACAAAACGGCTTCAATAGAAAAATATTCATTTCAATGAAATTTTCTTGATGAGCGCAAGTCAAATAGGCGAAACATTGATATGAAGTTGTATACAGAAGCAGTCGAAAATAACGGAAGCCGTCAAACTCTAGACGTAGCCGTGGATTACGGCGAAAATTTGAAATTGTTTTTTTTTTCATACGACAAGGATTATTTTATTAAGATTTGTTTCGCAGGACCTTATTAATAATACAAGGCTTTGTTGCTTGTGTACGCTGCACGCCACTGCTCCGGATCCACGCGTGGCACGGATTAATCAAGGGTGCCCCGTGACAGTTTTAGGATTCGAAATTTAAATATTCATATAACCGTTGCGCGGACTATAAAAAGTACACAGTACTCACGAATTGTTTAGTCATGATGTCGCAGAGGAACAGTGGAACAGAGAATCGCGCATACACAGTAGAAACGTACTGATGACCAATGATTCGCGTATTATTATTTCCCACCGATGATTATGTTCACATTACGATTTCGTCGTCGTTTAAACGACGCAACTAGTGAAATTTGAATGAAAAGTTAGCTGCAGAAGTTTCGTACATCAGCTTCAATCGTAAACAATCCTCGGCCAAGCCCCTGGCGATCATAAAGAACTGAAAAAAACGTTGAACGTGTTGTTGCAGCATACTTAAAATCGTATTGAAGTCTATTTTTACTCCCTTTCTATTAACTCGTAGCATCTGCTTGTCTGCCGAAAAAACTTTAGATCGATTTTTAACCCTTTTCCCGTGATCCAATCGAGCTGAAACATTGCAGGCAGACTCATGGCGACGATAAAAATGATCTAACAAATGTTCGTTTAATTTAATTGTAGTATAATTTTGGATTTTTCGAAACTTTAACGGTTTTTTCAAAATGGAAACCATATAAATGAGAAAGGAGCCCGACGCGTGGAGAACGCGCGAAACCTGTTTCAACTAGTCTGATTCGAGCCATGGGTCTGATCAGACGGTTTCGCTGACGACATGCCCCCCTATACCAATTATTACGTTCTCAATATTCCATAAGTTTTAAGGAAAATTATATACATGGAATAGATTTTCCACATGAACTTAAAGCAAGAGGAATGTTGATAGAATATCAAATTTGAAACAATACAAAAGAGAAAGGGAGTATAATAAAAACTTGGTTTTTATGGGTTAGTTTTTTTGGTGTTTCTTGGTGTATCGTCATAATATAGTCGAAAAATTTACATCATTGAAAGATTTGGCAGATACTTCGTGGTGCAACATTATAATTTCAAATATGTTATATTATACTTTGTAATACACACACAATATGAGTTATTAAATTACAACTATAGTTTCGAGAGGAGCAGTCCCTCTCATCATCAGGTATAGATAATATCTATACCTGATGATGAGGTTATTATCTATACCTGATGATGAGAGGGACTGCTCCTCTCGAAACCATAGTTGTAATTTAATAACTCATATTGTGTGTGTATTACAAAGTATAATAAAACATATTTGAAAAGAAAAATTTACAGTTTATACATACTTTATTACTCGGGACCACTGATAGTTCAATATATATCCGTTTGCCTTCTCCATGATCTCTTAGGTCATTTCCCATGCGGAAGTATTCTTTCATTTCTTCATCTAAGCATTCTTTTATCTTGTATCAATTGTCAGTATGTATCAATTGATGCATACGATAAGATCAGTATGTATCAAGATAAGAGTCTTGTCGATATATTAGAGATTTAAGCAACTTTCTTTGGATTTTTTCTACTCAACGCTACGTTACGCTGTAGATTTCATAATTGTGTGATCAGATAGTTGATGAGAATTCTAATAAGCTTACGATTAGGAATTAGTACATAGTAGTTGGCAGTCAAGTACCGCAAATTTCTTTCGTTGTTCTGATTCATTCATTAACCTCAAATGCTATCTTATATATTTAACCCTCTCTTGTCATAAAATATATGCATTATAAATGAATTTTTTATGAAAACATTTCCGAGATATAATGAAATAAGAATAAAAAAGACTTTTCTACTTCTCTCTTTTCCTAAAAATACTGTTCTACCTTTTATTATTCTCAAGCGTAATAAACTTTATAATAAAATCTCTCTTGTAGCCTTAATATTTATACGTCGCAACTGAATGGCACACTTTTCCAATACACGCTTGTTTTCTTTATTTGCTAATCGCCCCTTGCTGGGAAAAACCACTGTAAGCTCAATATTTTACAAATTATACCCCACAGCGCTCCGGGTAGGACTTATAAATTACAGACGAGGTCCTCAAGCTACTTCAGAACAAATCTTTTTTTTAATCACTTTTCAATATTGTGCAGTTAATACGAAACATTTATAGAATATCGTCATTTCACAGTTTATTATGTGACATTTTTGACATTATAAAATGTATTTAGAGATATCATGTTAATTTTAATATTTTGATCATGTGAGTATAAATGTGCACCTGGTTTTTTATAGTTAGAAAAATGTTGGGTGTAATACGCTATTAATGCACTAATAAAAGAGGGGTTATATTTATCAAACACATCGTACCACCCTTACAAAGAACACGTTTTTATAGTTCGAACAAATGTTAAAGAAATACAAATGTATCATTTTCCTGGCGGAAAACAAACTCCAGGTCTCATCCTTGAGGGCAGAAATCCTAACCACAGCACTGACAAAGGTGTGAGATGTTAAAATATACGTTCCCAAGTAACTTAAACTCTTCAATTATTAAAGTTGTCGCTAATTTGATCAGGTGTAACTATCTTTCAAATAAAATTAAATATAAAGTTGATGTTAAGAATGTATAATCAATAGATTATATAACATATAAATCTATTCATTAAATTCTAACACAAATAATCAGCATTATATTTAATACTTAAATACGTATGTGACAATATGACATTTCAGTCTATTGAGGGAATAGCAAAATTGTAGAACGTTAGCTTAGCATAGCATAGCATAAGAGGTAGAGAATCGATATTCAGGGCAACCAAATTTTTTTACATTTCAAAGACTTTAGAGGTCCCTGGCACCGATCCCCGTACCGGTAAATATGTAAATAAAACACAAAGTTAACTTAATAGTTAATAAGAATAAGAATATTACTGGGGTACCCGTTGAACAAATGTAAATAATAAATTTGTGTTTAAAAAAGTTAATTACCCTAAAGCGATTAACCGAGTTTACAAGAAAGCTCCATTAAAAATATATTTAAAATATATGATTAGAGAACAGCTCATTAGAAGTCAAAACACAATCATACAATCTTAGCAAAGTAATGGTACGTTTGTGATACTTTGTTTTTATAGTTTAAAATATGTAATTAAATCTTTAGTTTTTAAGAAAGCAATAATAAATATTTTAATACTATATATAAAGACTTTACTAATCCAGTTGCGAAAACGGAGCAGATAAAATGTAAAGATTTAATCATAAAATATGGCGTTCTAGCAGTAAAACAGCGATATTTTAAGATTTAAATATAATCTGCAAAATAAAAATGATTTGGACTTTGGTTTCAAAAGAATTATGTCATTTTATTTGTTTTATTGTTACCACTTTCTTACATAATAAACAAACAGCAGTGTATGAAGTATTTAAAACCTCAATAATTATAGAGATATAGCCTTATTTACGTTATTTTAATTGCCGCTTTACAAGTACTACCTACGATGATGCTGTTTAAAAGATAAGATTAATTAAATTTAAAAAATTATGACTTGGAATACGTTTAGACTCCGCTATTAATATCAATGTGGGTAAGATGTTATAATTCAACTTTTACAATTATATACTTGAGAAGGTCTTAATGGCCATTAAGTATGCGTAAACAAGCAAATTTTTTAATATTTATAAAAGTTATTTTGAAATTACAGATAAATTCCTAAAAAATAAACTCCGAACTGTCCTATTTCCAGATTCGGCAATCGTCGTTAGTGAAGCCGAGACAAGTAGTCCTACAGTTTATGATCATTCGTTCATTTCTTTCTTCGACATTTATTTGGCCTTTGATCCTCTTTAACACTCCCTTTTCTCTGTTATACTTTTCCGGATAAGCGAGTCAAGCATGCGTGGCGCATGCAGCCAGTGGTTTTCGGTTACCCATCCAGTGATGCGCGCCGAAGCTGTGTTTGCTGGTCACCACCGCCACCGTCTTGCCGTTACATCGTTTTATGACTACGGTTCCAACGGGAATATTAAGAACAATATCTCTACAACGCCTATTCGCGATACGGAGAAATAATTTTGTCAAGATTCCGCCATGATTCATTTGATCAATTTGATGATTCATTTCAGTGTGATGATTCATTTCATCATCATTTTGTACAGTTTTCTTATAAATTTTACAAGAAACCATTAATCTTATACTCTCTCGCACAAATTCTCCATATTTCTATCTTCTCTTTCCTCTCACAGAGTCTTAACTAGTTAAAACCATCCGAAAAAAATTAAACATTTTCTAAATCATCTAAATACATAATAGGCACAAAAAATCTTTTTAATAGATAACACAAATTGTTTTGATAGTAATTTTTTTAAATGAAAAAGAATAAAAGAAATCCCCTCTTCGAGCGGAACAAGTACGTGCAGGCTAGGGGTGGGGCCGTCAATCACGCATTGAACAGCCCTGGGCCAGACGCCGCAGCGCCGGTGGTGCCGAAAGTCACGCGATAGTATTCCGCTTTCGCTGTTTTGCTCTTATTACCCGTTTGAGCCATTCTGTGACTATGGTCATTAAGCAAATAACGCCGGTGGAAAAAGTAAGAAAATACGCCATCCACAGCGCGATTGTCGATCGTGAACTTTCATTTTGTTTGAATTTACCTCCAGACGTAATGTACACCTAGGTACGTAGACGGAATCAAAACATCAGAGATTATTTTTACTCTATTTATAATATTCTACAGAACGTCGAGTAATTAATATAATAATTTCAACAAGTTTACATAAGACGCTTCAATTTTTTTTTCAGATTATTAGGGACGGTTTATTTACATGAATTCTGAAGATAAATTTTAATAGTTTACAAAATCTACATCCAATGATAAAGCAATATTTGTATAGAAACATTTTTTATTTAAGGCGATTGTTTTGCAAAGTGAACAAATTTCACAATTTTTTCTCATATCTTCTTATGCGCTTTTATCACATTTTTGTATAGAAATATATCATATTAAAATTTATTAATTAGGTTTCATATATTTTAAATACGGATCCACCTTATAAAAATGACATAAACTAAATTATTTATTCATTTAATTAATAACCAAACCAGAATGTTTTAAAAAGGAAGAAAGTTGCTCCACTTTGTGGACCTTTTATGAATGAATGGCCTCGTGAGATGGCTTTTTTTCAATAATATTACAAAGTAAACGATTATGCTAAACCTATTAAAATTATTGCAAAATCTTTTAGTTTGGTTAGTAGTACTGGAGAAAGTTGGCGCGTAATAAGTAAGAATAGAGGCCAAAAATATTGTAGAGCGAATAGTGTTGGTGATTATATAAGCACAAGCTTATTTTTAGGTGAAACAATAGAAAAAAAGTTAGATATATACAACTCAAATTTAATCAGCAAACAAATTTTATTAAGGAGAAATAAAAACAAACAATTAGTGAAATCTTTGACATATTGTAGAAACACGTGATTGCAGTGCAATCCTAATATTTTTTATTGCGACCCTGGCTACATGGAAACCATGTATTACCGGCTGCACGCTCGAACGCATATCAACCATGTACAATATTAATACGTTCTAATTATCTAATTAAATCAGATCGAATTACTACATCGTTCTTGAATGAACTGTTTTAACAGTTCACTTTAGTGAACTTTTTACTTCATTTTAGTGATTTTCTGATGACAACTAATTCTACCTATTTTCAATGAAAAATTAAAAAAAAAAATTGACAGACAAATTCAAATCCTCCCCCAATGGCAAATGAGCAATTGAAAATCAGCAATTTAAATGAAAGCTGAAAATGAACAGTTCACTTGACTGAATGACACGATGAATGATAGTTAAGTCAACTGAACAAAACTTCCCATCGCTACTTACAAATCGAATTACATATTAATAAAAGTTGTTCCATAAGTTTTTCAAGATCACAGTTCATACGAAAGAAGAAAACCTACCGATCTAAGAAACAGAGAAAGTGTGATAAATTTTGGATTCGAGTCTCATAGTCGATTGACTAGTAATCGTATGAAGTTAAAAATCTCCGCGTGTGTGTTCATATATACGTAATTCTTAGTATACCCCAGAGACGGACAAGGGAGGGTATTTGCGGGTTCCGCCCTCTCCCAAAGGGGAGATATAATATGATTCACGGTTGTAGGGAGAGAGTTAGGAATTTGTCGCAGGGAGGGTGGAACTAGGGGAGTTTCTACACCCGTTGCATCGTTGGGATTTTCCAAGGACTTGCGTCATTTTTTTCCATGTGCCGCAATTTACGGCAGCTCAATATCGGTACACATATAATGAAAATCACAATGCAACGAATAATTTATCACTGCATTCGAATTTACCGTATTATCTACAATTGTATTTCCTCGATTTTTTAGTTATTTCAACAACCATTAGCACATATCTTGACAGAGTATCCAGATTTAATGCTCTAATTGCCCGTTCCACAGAATAAGTAACGAAAATATATAAATATTTCAAAAATTTAATTGCGAAAAATCTCAGTACCATGTACACGTATTGAGCTTTTAATCTTTATATGGACTGCTATAGAAATAGACAAATCAAACCAGGGTACATAATGTTCGTTTTGAAAGCGAGACTAGAGACGTACGTACGCATTAATATATTGTCACGTGTCGTAGCTGCAGGAGGAATTATAGAAAACGCTGGAATGCATTAACGGATTTATTGATTATTGAATAATTAATTAAACAAACGAACAAAGTCTCTTAACACTATTTAACTTAACGCTATTATGTAAATTAAACTGTTATTATCATTAGAAAAATCTGTCCAATTTCATCACATATTACTATTCGCTTCGGTTCATTTCGCTACGTAAGAACTTTTCCAGAATATTCGCTCAAATATCGCACACGGGTAAGTACTTCACTCAATTAACTGTTACTTAGTTCACACGCCTGATGATAACACTGTTTTCGTTTCATGATTCGCTGCTAGTGCCTCGTCGTTGGAAACGTCAAAATAACAATGGCCTTCCGCGGCCTGGATCCGATTATTTATACCCGATAACGTGGAATTTTTCGAATCTTCGAGACTTTTATAGTATTTTCTCGCAAGTTCTCGTAATTTTCAGATGTTCCTGGAACTTTTGAGACGTCTCTCGAAAGCCGTAGATTACGCTAGGTTGTTCTGGAATCTTCTGAAATCTGAAGTGTGAACATTTCAAACAACTGTCACTTGACATGAGTGCGTGATTCTTTTTAGCCTCATTAGTTCAACAACAGAAAAAATCATTTTCAGATACGCAATAACAACAATTAATTGACTGATGCTGTGGAGATTCAAATTCACCCAACTGACGAACAGCACTTCATTGGTCAATGAACAATCAGCGTGAAGTGAGGCGAAAAACGGCGAAACTTGGTGTGACGAAACGAGAACTGTCTCCAGAGAATCCCACGGGAATATTTCCTGTCTCAAAGATTGTCCCGAGTCGAAAAAAATTATTGGCACGTTTCACAGCGGTGTAATATACAGAATTTATTAAAATTACGTATTTGCATTTTATACGGTAAAATTAAATAATCAAAAGATGTGGATTGATTTTTACCGCTACTGTCGGCATATCTCAGTGGCCATAAGCAAGTAAATAATAATAATACTAACAATAATAATAATAAATATTAGGTATGGAAAAATATTTCGATAATTTACTATGGTATCCACTTATTACTATAATTATCTTTGTCATTGAAGTAAAAAAAAAGTATTAAACGCATCGCATATATATTTAAAATTTATTATGTTAATGCATGAACAAAGTTTTTTACAACTTCAAACAGATACAATTGCTCGTACAGTGTATCTGTTTAAAGTTGTTCCGGGAAAGAAACCTGAGATAACTAAGTACTTGACGTCCACTGGTAATTAGCGAATACACCTAGTAAAAATAATAATTAACGAATTTATTTTCAATTTGAAAATTAGACTGCCGCGTTCTGGCGGCGTTTCATTTCTATTATTAATAATTACATGAAAAATAATTAGTTTACTCTTGTTGCTTGGTGCGTTACCGTCAAAACGTGTGATTAAAATATTTCATAAAATAAAAGTAAACAAAATTTTACCTTTTTTACTTGTTAGTTTATATTATGTCGGATATTCTATAAAATTCAAGTTCATTTATTAATTATGAAACAAAGGAGTAGGTATATTTCTGAACTTATGAATAACTATCTGTAACCCTTCAAAAATGAAATAACGTTGGTTCGCGTCATTGCTAAGCCCTAGTATATATTTGTAGTATCTTTTTGACGGTCCATGAAGGGACATACCAGCGTGCGTTAAGCGGCCGGTTTGCTGGCCGGGGATTCCTGCCTCATCTCCGGCCGTTTAATTTATTTTTTGTGGCCATGAATTCGATCGAAATTACGGACGTTACATAGATGAAGTTACGAACGGACAGACAGCCGGATAAACGGATAGACAAGGAAATTATTATGTTTGATAAATTATTAAATATTAACTTATTAAGAATTAATAATTAAAATGATACTAAAGTCCTTGTAATAAAAATTATTTCGTTAATTCTTTGCTTTATTTTTTTATTAAGAATACGAGCCTAAAATCTTCTAAAAAACTGAATGCTTTGAGAAAAAATACCATTTATACAAAATTAAGATGCAAGGTAGCCTTAAAAATGGATTAATATTTATTTTTTCTGATTTCTTATATCAATATCATGATACTGTCACTTTTGAATTGATAAATAAATCTAGATTAAATGATCTGATTCATGAGTAAATATATTGTATTATTGATGAAGAAAGTCCGAAATTATAAATCTATTATTATTGAATGATTAATAATTAGTTTTTTTAAACAATGTTCCCCGTATTTGTTAGAAGAACATAAACTGTTACAAAATCAAGCACAGTGGAGAAAAATGAGCCTACCACACTCACAAGTATCACCACACTTTTGTATGCGCATGCTGGTTTGTAAACGGGGCAACGTGTACAAAACACCAACTACACGCACGTTTGTACACGTAACACCGTGCGTGTAGTTGGTGTTTTGTATACGTTGCCCCGTTTACAAACCAGCATGCGCATACAAAAGTGTGGTGATACTTTTGCGTGTGTTAGGCCCAAAAACTTTTTATTAACTGGATAAAATTCAGTTAAGCTCTTCGACTGCAATCTACGAGTATACGAGAGAAGCATACGAAGGGAGAAACAATCCCATGAATCTTTTGCTAGATAAAATCATACACAACAAACTGTTAAGGTTGTAGTTTTCAGGGATAGAATATTATATTTTACCTTCCTTACGATTCCTATGTGAATGGGATAGCCGAGCAAAGGGCAGCAGAAAATGTTATTTGTTTGTGTTAAACAGATTTTGTTGAGTGATACGGAAATTTTGCAGTTAGATTCAGAATCAAACGTTCAGAAAGAAATTTCCAGAGAAGCTAATTGAGACACTGGGAGATTCTAACTGACAAATATAACTGCCCAGAATTGACAAACATATACTACCTCAACAAAAAATTATCTAATAAAAAGGTCACCAACTGAAATTTAATCGTGCAGCATTTTCGACAATTCCAAGGAAGAACTTCTTATCAAACCGTGTGGTTGATAGCTGGAACAAGCTTCCAAGAAACGTCATTGAAGCACCTACAGTGGACACTTTAAAAAAAATACAAGGCAAGTTCTTGGAAACAGCTCAGTGATTATATTTACATACACATTTTTCATTTCTTTTTCTTCTGTTATAGCAATCTCCATTTTTTTCTTTCTGTTTTTTTAAATATATAATTGTGTTGTTAAATTTTTGCTAGTACTTATAAATTCTTCAAAAGATATTATTTAAATGATATTTTAGAAAACCTGGCGTACATCAGCCCACAAACTGCTCACCCACAAATAAACAAAGCGACTTTTTTTTTGCACTTTGTGATTTTGTCACGGAATGGCAAGCGGAAAGAATTACGCATTGTCCGATTCCCTTGTAATGTCACCTTATAAGAACACTACAGAAGGCTCTAGAATAGTCTACAACTATCTACAACCTTCGGAAAACATCTACAAGCCCAGCCCAGAAGCGATGGGACCTTCTCCTAAAGACTATAATAATCAACAAGCAAAAACCGTTCATTTTGTTTGCTTTGATCGTGTATTTTGTCTTGTTGGCATTTATTTGAAGAAGAAGAAGACAGAATATTTGAAAACTTTGAAAGAAAGAAAGAAAGAAAAGAAAGACTGCCTCCTTACTATCTTTCCCTCAGCTTTCTCCGTGATCACTCTCAGTATTATTTGTTCTAGCAACATGCTTAAAGTACGCACGAATCATTTTCGGTATGTTATCAAGTATGTTGCAAGTTGCAACATACTACGTATTGTATAACACGGATATAAGACATATATATATATAAATTTATGCACTTCACAACTGGGCGATGGCCGTTAATCACCCCGGCTTAATTTTTCATACTTTTAAAATGGTAAGCGTGCTGTGCAGCCAACGTTGTCGTTATTGATGGGGATTATCCACTGTCCTTAACCTCAGCCACATTCACTTTCATCTATCGTATCCACATGACATTATATCCACATTCATACATCATATATGGATATGTAGTAAGTAACGAATCATTATCGCGCTGTATGATACATTTTATTTCAGCGTTATGTTATTTTTCTCATCGGTATAATTTTACTTTTTTTTCATATTTATTTTATTTTTACAAAACGCTACATCGTCACTATGTTTTCAAATGAGTAAGAAAAATGTTCTGCACTAAGTAGATATATTGTAATTATGTAACCATATTTTATTAATATATTTTTCAAAATGTAAACGTATTTCCTCTATAAGCGCGAGTCAGGATGTATTTAAAAAATATTGATTTATAAAGTCATTAAGTTAACAAATGTCAATATAGAATTCTTGAATAAAAAGATCAAAAAAATTCGGTTAATTGTTTAAATAACAATACAGATATTTCGTGAAATATCAGATGTTATCCTTTAACGGTAACAGATATATAATATCCAGTCAGGCTGCCATCCTGTACCAGATGTTACAGAATAATTTCATAATATCCATTTACGCATAATTTCGTCGGCGGGGTCAGGGGGCAGAGAGGGGATAATAAATAGCTGAAGAAAGTAATTTTTCCCCCCACCCTCGCAAAAACACTGTATTATAATAAGTACGTAATTTACCAATTAATTTCATCAATGTGACTGGTTCATTCGAGTAATTCTCCGAAGTAACTTTCTGTGTTCAACTATGTCGTAACCTGATTATGAGGTATTTACAGTTGAGTAACAGTTACAGTTGAGTAACAGACGTTACAAGAATGAGCTCTATACTCTGTTTAAGGAGCTAAACGTCATAAAATTTATAAAACTGGGAAGACTTCGGTGGCTGGATCATGTGGAGAGAATGCCCGAGCATCAATCACCAAAGTTCCTACTGAACTCAAGGCCAATAGGGCGAAGGAGCTTAGGAAGGCCAAAATAAAGTGGAGTAACAACGTCCTCAAAAACATTTCTGCCTTGGAGCTTCGGAACTGGAGAGAGCTGTCACTAAACCGATATGAGTGAAGGAAGACTCTTGAGGAGACCAAGACCACCAAGGGTTATAGTGCCCAGAGTCATGGTGGTGACGACAGTTGAGTAAGTCAATAAGTACCTAATTCTGTTGAATGTTTTTTATTTATTAAAACGATAAAATTATCATGAATCTAGTGGACATTTATTTATTTTTCCAGAACGTAATTTGAGGTGTGAATACCTATTTCGTGCCTTTCAAGCCGACACTAATATTTAAATCATTCAACATCAAATTACTCGTTCATTTAAGCATAATTTCACATGAATATTGCTAGAGAAAGAAAGTTTAAGGTTAATTTTAAATGTTTGTCTGATTTCTTATATTCGAGACAAAATTTTTGTCTTATGTTCTTACATTCGAGACAATGTTAGAAAAACTAATATTTTGAGTTTTATCAAACCTAATAATATTGTCACGAGATGGTAGAAGCAGAAAAAATTACACGTAATCGAGGATTTAGCACTCTACACTTTTTACACTTATTTAGAAATTACTTCTGGCACAATCTTTGCGAATTGACTAAAACACTGGTCCAAAAATACTGTAAAATAAATCGAGCTGCGCAGTTCAGAGAGTTTTTTTGACAAATGACTCGCGACCATAGAAAGGCAAATTGACCAGAGTTAAGCGGTACATGGGTAGTTACATGCGGAGTTTCTAGTGCGAACCTGAGGCAGAGAACATTCGATATACGAAAGTGCAGCGAATCAAAGGTGTGTGGAATAATCTAGTGATAATTAATATGAATTGAAGAACAATCCTCCGATTGAATTCGTGATCAGTAACTTTGGTGAATAAATAAAACTGACTTACAACGTGATATTTTTAACATACAATAATTTCACTCGTCAAGGAAAAATTTCGTTTTGGTTTCACATTGTCAAGTTTAATATATTTTTCAATTCTATAATACCATAAATCAAAAAATGTATTGTGATACCTGGTTATAATGGTCGCCAGCTAAAAAGAACAATCGAGTTAATGTGCATAAGTTCCAAAAACAAGTGATACGTTTAAAAAATATATTTTAAATGATAACATTCGCGTATTAAGCCATAACACGTAGCATATAAATTGTACGGGGTGTCACTTTGCTAGAAGCAAAACCTTCGGGGAGTCTTCTTTATTCAATTTTGAATAGAAAAATTTAAAATGTCCATAGTTACGGGGATGCGTGACACCAAGGTTTGCATTTTTTAGCGCACTAGAAATATTTGGATGAATCGTTACTTGTAGAAGAGAAATACTGAATTAGTTGAAAGTAGTTGGAGCAAAGACAAGATGTAAATTTCATGTAGGGCTCGGTATACGGATCGCTGCACGCTACACTGAATGTCGCGAAGTTTAGGAACAAAAACAATCCGAAAATATTGCAATTTTCAACGGGGTATTTATTTATTTGGTAGGTACAGTCAGGATATATTTTTTCGTATCTTTCAAGTACTGTACAAATTATCCAACTATTTCGCTTTTGAAAGGACTTGTCTATGGCGCATGGCGGTCTAATATGTGCAGTTGGTTTGTGCACATAAGTCCGACAATCCAGGTCTGTGTCGAATCCATTCGAAGAAGTTTAATGGAGCATGTTCATCTCAACCATTAAGCTCTGTTCTCACTGAGTTCAACCAGATCCAGTAGAATCCCCTTGTCGCCTGCAGTGCGCCGTGGATTATTTCCTGCTCAAGGTGAGTCAAATACTCCAGTATTCAGTTTCCGCCCTCTTGGCTCTGCTCTTTATTTTCCTGTGAAGAACTTAATATAAGCGGAATTCAATTCTTCGTTTCCTATATAAATTTTACATTTGGTTATTTCCTTTACATAATTTATATATATTGTAATAATAGATACTACTACAAAATATTCCAGCTATTGTCAGTATTTCTCAAAAGCGAATTGATTTTTCATTCAAAATTAATATTTTTGCATTTCTCTCAAATAACTCTATCGGCGGTATTTTTCTCCGTTATTGACATCATGTTCCTTGAATTTCTTTATATCACGCGCATGTCAGTCATGTAACTTTCTGAAATTCTGTGAATGGTATGAATTGAAAAAGTTACTTAAAAAACAGTATATTTAATATGAAGATACCTGTACGACAAATTTTATTTGCGTTATAAGTGCACCTTAATATTAATCATAAACAAGTTCAATTGATATTTGCAATATTTTAAACTTATTCCCATTTAAAGGGGAATTTTCAATTATCTACAGATCTAAGTATAGAATCTATAGTTAATCTATAAAGTTAAATTGAACTGTGAAATGCAAAATTTTTAAACGTCGAAAAGTAAGCCACGAGAGGACCGACATAACAAAACAAGAAAAAATAATAATTAAATATTTCAAATTCATATAAGAAAATAGTCATTGTATCCAAAATGTGTTTAAAAGATATCCCAATGAAATATATTGTCACGAGATTCTAGACACCAAAGGAACTGCACATAATTAAGGATTTCCGAAACAGTTTGTACGTCTTGAATGTTTGAGAAAAATCTGAAGGCCATCAGAATGCACGATTATATGTAAGATTTGATTCAATTCAATAAAAATTTTAGAAAGAACGCTCCCTATATAAATTGACGGCAACGCACCGGCGAAAATCACAGCTAAGCGAATTGTAAAATGGGAGAATATACCTACAAGCGTGCTGTGCGATAGACTACCGGGCGAATAAAGTGCTCCATAGATAAGAAGAGTATTCTAACAAATATAAATAAAAAGTGTACCGGAGAAGGGTGGAATATTGTAGTGCGCAATTACGTAATAGTGTTCCAATCAAAGTTTGGGTCCAGTGATTTGTAATTTATAAAAGTTTGGAATCACTTACGAGTGTTTCATTTCGTTCCCCACCTCGGTTAACCCCGTGATTACATAATATGTGTATAAACACAATTTGAATTAAGAAAAAATTGCAGTTTAAAGGTTATTTTTCTCGAAATAGGTACTTTTGGTGAATCAATCATGTGATTTTCTACATGTTTATAGATAAAACGTGGTATCTTAATTTTATTTGTGTTATCCTTTATGTACAGATCCACAAATTCATTTAACACAAACTATCATCACATTGACATTTTCGACTCAACAATAAGAAACATAAAACAAACAATATCTACACTACCGCACCCAAACTAATTCGTACATTATATCTTCCCTTCTACTCCCGTCCCATATTCCCCTCCACCCTCTCCACTCGCTGTTAAAGTAAGTTAAAGTAAATTACTATATTCAGTGGAAAATTTGTAACTGGCATAATTTTAAAAATCATTATTTCATATTTGTTAAGATTGTTGTTTTGCTGTTAATTTTCCCCAAAATAAAATAAATAAATAAATAACAATAGTTAAAAAAAATACTGTGAAGTGTCATATGTAAAAGGAGCAGCTTGAGGGAACACAGAGATATGATTTAATTTTATGAGTTGGAGATAATAATGTCAACCAAGCAGGATATTAGGTCAATTTAAGCAGATTTAAGGTAGATTTTAAGGTAGATTTAAGCAGAGATATAGTGAGTTTGAGAGTTTGTTAGTTTGAGATAATCATGTCTACTAAGCAGGATTTAAATGTAAATCAATCATAAGGTTTTTTATGCACAAACACAAGTTTTATTATTTACAATACAAAAAACGACAAAAATATAAAAAAATATTTTGCATTAAATTGAAAAACCATGAAATGTTTAATATGCCTTGACGCAAGATTATGAAAATTATTAAAATATATAAATATTTTTTATAATAAGCAGTGAAATAAATTTTACCAAACATGAACAGTAAATTAAAATATTTTCACGAGTAAATGAATAATAAAGTTCTACTTAATTACATATCATAGAAAAACAGATAATTTGAAGTAATAACGAATGTTAAAAATAAAAATAAATAGGTAGGTACTCCATCACATAGATGGAGTACCTACCACATCACATATTTTTTACATTTGGATTACCTGGGACTTGTTGATTATTTAATGGTAATGGTAATAGTTATGCAAAAAGCATACGTTTTTGAGTTTTTAACCAATCAAACAACAAAAGACTACCTATTTATTAAGTAGAATATTTTATTATTTGTGTATTTCCTAGAATATTTTATTGCATACTAGATATAAAAATATATATTTTTTAAATAAATACAAAAAAATATTATTAAATTTTCCCTCTCTTTTAAAAATAATGAGAGAAATATCATAAAAAATATTTATAAAACAAACTTAATATTAATACAAATTTAGGTAAGGTCGGGTAATAATTATCATGGTTTATTCAGGCCACGCACCTTAACCATTTCAAACTCAAATTAAAGAAGAAGAAAAAATGTTAATGCAAACATTAATTTTTTTGCGAAACGTTTAGTCCTAAGTTAGTCCGATTCGTGGAAAAACACGTTGTTAGAATGCAAAAAGGAAATTACGTTATTTGATTTGAGAAAAGAGCCCTCAGTGTCTACAGTGACTGAGTGAATCTGCGCACCGTTTATACAAAAAGGACATTTCTTTTATTAAAGACGTGTTTCGAATCCCTCGTCCCTGCTGTGTTGATATTTTCATACCATAAAGACAAACTGTTACCTACCCGCGACGGGACTGCCGGAAGAAATCCTCCCACAAATAAACAGAAAACTCCGCAGAAGTTTTAATTAAAAACAAATGCACTGTACCAAGAAATTGACTGGGCTCCTGACTCATTGGAATTGATTGTTATTAGTAAAAAATGCCATTTTCATTAAAGCACTTCAATAAAATAAACATTTCGATTCATAATGAATCGTGATAATAACCAAGACTTTTTCGTTTATTTAAGGGTAGGTACCTGCAGAAATAATAAGAAACCTAAAAGACGTATCTTAGATTTTAATTACTTTTTAAATTGTGATTTTCTTTGGGTCAGGCACATGTTAATTTAGTCTTTGACATAAAATGAAATGATTTTACTAATTTTTTTTCTACGTCTGGTGGGCGAATGTAATATCGTGGTCGCAGATTCTTCCCTGAATTAGTCATCAAGATAAATAATAAATATATATCCCCTTTTTCAGATTTTAATAACAAAATATTGTTTAATGTGAGTGTTTTTTGACGAATCTATTCGCTTTAGATACGTTATATTCGCGTTTTCTTAGTGCGGACACTTTTCCCTTCTCACTTCATCCCAGCTACCAAAAATCTCTAGACACGACTTCGTGAATATCGATTCTGGATCGTCGCTTGTTCTTGGTGTTATTGGTACATCTTAAATATTATATGTGTGTCCTATTTGCCGCTGCCATTCCATGCCCAAGACACTCTAGGTAAGTTATATTGAAATTAAAAATATTTTTTTTGGGTAAAAAATAAGAGACTCAATTGTCAGAAACAACATTTGACTAACTCGTTTATTCCAAAACATTATTTCGCCATTTCCCGAGCAAACCAAACGTCCGACGTTTCGCTGGATACATAAAACACTTTATCGAACAACAAAAGAAATCTCATTTCGTTGGAACAAAACAGACACGGATTATTGTTTGTGGTTTTCAGTTGTTTCCATTATTTTTACAGTGGCTGTCAAAGAGATTTCCCCATCTCTGTTTACCCCTTAGAGAAAGATTCAGAAAGACAGACGGTGCTTGCAAAACAATTCACATTTTGTGGAACAAATTTTTCGAAAATATTTGCGTTATCTCTGTGTCCGTAAAACTGTTGCAGAATACTTCTAAAGTTATTAATTAATGTTCGTTACACGAATATGTTCCATACAGTCATAGTAAATCAAATAAATATGTTTTGTTTTTATGTTGACAAGAGTTTCCCCTGACCGATTCGGGAGTTAATAAATGTCAATTGCTTTAGATATTTTTTTAACGACAGTTAAACCTTGAACTATCGGACTAATTCGGGAAAGAGGATGTCGGCTGTATATTGTGTAATTATATAGTACTTATGGATGAAAAGTTCAATTTCTTTAACTACTTTAAACATAAAGGTTTAATTAAGATAAATTATAGAAGTCTCACACAGACGAAGCCATTTATATGAGAAACATATATGGAAATGTTTGGTACGACGCCGACGGCTGCGAAACAAATGTATTATGTTTCATTAAAAGAGACGAGAGATGCTACTAGCATAGCCCCTTAAAATATATGATTCATGTTTGGAACATATACCTATATAACTTTTTTTTTTGATGTGAGGATGTTCTTACGATGGAATTGGTGAACGTTACATTGTGAAGTGTGAGCACTTAAGCCAGCTCATACAGGTTGTAGGCCCTGGGCCATCGTACAAAAGACTTCCATACATATTTCTCATATAAATAGCTCCTTCTCTATGAGACTTAAATATTTTATCTTTATTCATTAAAAATAGTCGTTTTTTAGGTTTCGAAGAGTTCATTCATAGTTCGTATTAAATTTGTAGAGGAAGGAGGTTTGATGAAGAGACAGAAACGCACCATCTCCATCATGTTGGCGGCCGGCGGCTGGCTGGAGATTTGGCCCAGGGCGACAGACTGTCTGAGGCGGTTATGCGAGTCCACTATACCCTGCTGCTCTGCAGGTGTAATTCCGCCGGATTCCAGAAAATGTACCCATGAATTATTTATTTATGTTGCGAGACTTCTATAATTTATTTTAATTAAATGATAATTTCGCAGTGGATAAATCTAGTAATTGTGTTCTCAGAACATGGATATAAAAATATTGTTAAAAGTTTAAGTTTAATTAAATGTGTTCTATATTACTGCACTTACCGTAGTTTTGAGACTATAGTTGTAGATATTTATTTATGTCAGCGAAATTACGGCAGTGTTTTTTCAAACAGTCAATTTAATTATAAACCAATCGTAGTTAAAAGCACTTTAAAATAAACAGGTTATTATTTTAGCATGTAATATAATATATGAACCTGAAATTTGTCCGTTAAATCGTGTTCAATAAAATGAAATTTTAACTACATTGAATTCTGCAATTAAGATTAATCAATAGAATTTGTGAAGTTCCATTCGTATAAAATATCTAGAATGCTCCACCTACCTAGTAAATGTACTTTATTAACAAGGCGGCCAGCATGTCTGTTCTCTAAACAAATCTACAACGATTTGACTGATCTGACCCACATTTTTCATACTTATTCTTTAGGACCCGGCGGGTAACATAAGCGAAATTTCCACCCTGCCACCCACAAATGCCTCAAAGAAATAGAAAGAAATATTAACATTGACAGCAAGTGAGAGAAATTAACTTGACTCTTCTGAAATAGAGTGCTAGAGGCGAATGATTATAAAAATGGGCACAAATGATTATTTTTGAAATATTTAAAAATATATTGATTATCCATGATTTGTCAAGTTTCCAAGTTTCAAGAATAATATAGTCTACAGAACGGATCATACCTGGTGAAACTCAGATAGGGATAAGATCAGAGGAATAGGGCAATATCCGGACTGCGGGAACAGAGAAATGAGGTTGAGAACGTCAATAACATCAGCTGTTACGTTTGCTATTTTTTTCATAGAATTTCGATACAGCATCAAATTATATTATGTCAAGAATATATTTTTTAATGCTTTACAGTATGTCAGTTATAAAAAAGCTACAATGAATGAGAAAAACCTTAATTAAACTAAAAAACTTTTAAAACATAAGATGTTACCTATTTTAACCACTTGTGGTGTAATATAAATAAATAAATAAATATAAATCATTTTTTTGTTTATATACCTACCTACTTGTATTTTCCATTAATAAAATTATTAATTAGCTTTATTTTTTTATAATACATATATATATACATAAATATCGTAGGTATTGTGTACCTACTCTACAAAGAGTAAAGTTACAAATATTTACTAAAAAATATCAAAAACTTCAAAAACATTAAACATTTAATTTTATTAAAATTTATGTTACCATTTGAAATATGTGTTTGAAGATTGTAAAATGTATATAAAATAGGAAGGCGCCCAATGCCGTAGCTATCTCTGCAGGTAATTCTCAAACTAATAAAAAATATCAACCTTGTTCTACGCCACCTTTCGTCTTAGTGTGCACTTAATGTCATGAAAAGAAATGTTAATAAAATTGTACACAAGTAACAAATTATTTTACTTCAATTTTAAAAAGATGTCGCTCAATCGAGTTTAAATTCCACAATGAAAATGCAAAAACAATTTTATGTTTTTTAATAGATGGCGGTAATATCACACGAAAAATTAAATTCTACAAATTAATTTTTAAATTTGTTAAGAATATTCATTTGTATACTTAGTGTTCCGTAATTTTCTATAATCTACACCTATAAAACTCAATGTCTGTCTGTTTGTCTAACTATCTGTTCATGCGATTCGATTTAAACTTTCCATACTTATGCTTTAGGACCCGGCGGGTAACATAGGTGACATTTCTCCCCTATTCTTTTACCACTTCCCCTCCCCCTGATATATTTTCGACGCAAATCTGTACCGTTTGACCGATCGGACTCAAAAAAAAAAATTCTTAAGGACTCGGCGGGTAATATATTCAACATTTACCCCCTATTCATTTAACCCTTCCCCTCCGCTCATATATTTTCGATGCAAATCTGTATCTTTTCACCGATCGGACTCAAAATTTGGAAACTTATTCTTAAGGACTCGGCGGGTAACATATCCGACATTTCCCCCTATTCTTTTAACCCTTCCCCTCCGTTGATATATTTTCGATGCAAATCTGTACCTTTTGACCGATCGGACTCAAAATTTGGAATCTTATTCTTAAGGACTCGGCGAGTAACATATGCTACATTTCCCCCTCCTCTTTTACCCCTTCTCCTCTCCCTGATATATTTTCGATGCAAATCTATGCCGTTCGAATCAAAACTTTGTTTCCCCCCACAAATTTATCTTCAACTTTATCCTTGACCCATGCAACGCCGGGTACGAACAGCTAGTTATAAATAAAACTAAGTATTTAAATTTTTTGAAACTATAGTGATTGTCTGGATTATGATATTAAAAATAATTATTTTTCATAATTTTAGATGTTATGCAAAAAAGTGTAGGTACCTACCTACATTTATTTTTGGCATGTTAGGTAAGTATTTCATTCTGTGTTTCCAATCATAAATTGTCTGGTAACCAGGTAAGACTCAATGTATCATCTCTCAATTCATCACTCAAAGTATTATATTATGTTAATTTTTTTTGTATTTTTAAACACTTCGCTTTGATGTGCACATCGCCCGTCCCGGAGATTTGGCAGTAAAAGTGACGTTAATGGCATCACCTCCATACAAAATCCAACAACATACTAATAACAGTCGTAATCTAAGTATGTGCTGCGCATAAAATACAAATCGTAGTGTCTCGTTCCGCGCTCAGCTCAGTACAGTATTACAGTATTAGGTAATTCTCATTAGGCAAGTTTCTCATCCATCTATCATTAAAATGAAGAAAGATGTGTTGATTGGTTGATCGGGCTTACGGAATGAATGACTAGTTAGTTATACACATATTGTAAAGCAAGAATGGACGGTGCCAGATATCCAGAATAGCAACATAATTTCATGGAAGATAATGAGCACATGTCACAACGAGAACATTTAATATTAGGTCCTTACATATGAAATTGGCGTTTTGCCGTACTGGCAAATTTGATCTCAAATATCTTCTCTTTGGTTAGGAATTCCAAATCCAAATTCATACAGCTATTTACTCATGTATTTGTGTTTTGAAAATTATAATTAATTTGTTTTTTCCTCAATTGTTTTTTTCTTTGCGTCACTCAGTTTACAAAATGAAAAACTTGAAATATCGCGTTATTTGCGAGTACGAGTTCGAGCCGTTGCAGCAGCACTGGTGCCACGGTGGAAGGATTAATGATGTGTATGGCGACGGTGCCGCAAAAGAAAACACAGTGCGTTTTTGGTTCCAACGTTTTCGTTCTGGAAATTTCGACCTGCAGAACAAGCCCCGTGGACGGCCGGAGACCAAAGTTGATAATGAAGAATTGAAGGCTATTGTGGAAGCGGATCCATCGCAAACCACATCCGAGTTAGCTGCAGGCTGCGGTGTTAGTGATAAAACTGTTTTAATCCACTTGAAGCAAATTGGTAAGGTGAAAAAGCTTGAAAGGTGGGTACCTCACGAATTGAGTGAAGCAAATCACAAACGCGCGTTGACTGCTGCGTTGCATTACTCAACCGGCACAATAATGAAGGGATTTAAAATCGAATCATTACCTGTGATGAAAAGTGGATCCTGTACGATAATCGGAAGCGCTCATCGCAATGGCTGAACCCTGCCGAACCAGCCAAACCATGCCCCACGCGAAAATTGACTCCAAAACAGTTACTTGTGAGCGTTTGGTGGACTAGTGCTGGTGTCGTTCACTACAGCTTTCTTAAATCTGGCCAGACGATTACGGCAGATGTCTATTGTCAGCAACTGCAAACCATGATGGAAAAGCTAGCTGCTAAACAACCGCGGCTGGTTAATCGCTCTAGGCCACTGCTGCTTCATGATAACGCTAGACCACACACTGCACAACAGACGGCTACCAAATTAGAGGAGCTTCAATTTGAATGTCTAAGACATCCACCGTACTCTCCGGACCTTGCCCCAACAGATTACCATTTTTTTCGAAATTTGGATAACTTCTTGCAAAGGAAAAAATTCAACTCCGATGGGGCAGTCCAAACCGCCTTCAAAGATTTTATTGATTCCCGTCCGAATGGTTTTTTTAGTAAAGGGATCGATGAACTACCTATGAGATGGCAAAAGTGCATAGATAGCAATGGTACATACTTTGATTAAATAAATATATTATAATAAAAAAAAATCGGCTTTATGTTCCTCCCATACTAAACGCCAATTTCATATGTAAGGACCTAATATTTACGTATTTTGATGCCCGTGAACTGAAATTGTGTTAAATTTATTGTTTCGGAGATTAGATTATAGAACCTCCATAAGCAAACATATGGAATCAATCACTTAAGATTGATAATGCCGTCATTAGGTAAAAGGCGTCTTTTAAAAAATGTTGAACAAAAAAACAAGTGGGTTTATTTTCATATGTGTGATATTGTGATATTGTGTGCCAGAATTGTCCTGGTTTATTTAACTATGGCCATAGAGCATCATCGAATTTTGTATAGGTATCTATTACATAAAAAAATAACTAGAACAGATATTATCTTGATTTTATAGTATAGTAAAAGAGGAAGACAACCATTATATAAGGTTTATATATTTATTTATTTGTCTCACAATGATTATAATACAGTATATTGTGATTACATTGTTTTATTTTCATACAACTGCTATAACACATACAGTTTTTCTTCAAACATAATTATTTCTCTCCACCTTTGCATATTTTAATATAAAACTGCAGAAAAAATCACATATATTTCTTAAATACAATAGGACGTTATCTTGTAGAACCAAGACAATATTTACAACCAGCCTTTGGAGCCAATTTCGTACAATTAAATTCAGTCAAATCAAAATACAGATAGATCAATTTCATAAAAATACCAGATCAAATCACACGGCCACATAGCCTAATTTAATCTACTAGTATCTCTGTGAGCTTTGTACTAACAGCTACTAAAACTAAGAATACCAAGATTAGTAAAAACTAAACAAGTATAAAAATTATCAATCTAAAAACAACGTTTTATATAATTAGGGATGAAATGGCTATTACTCAATAATAACAAGGCGAAAATGGAATATTTTACATGACAGACACTTCATTTCCGCTACTACAAGTACAACGTTCCAAATCGGAAACCTCTTCTTGTTGACACCACATTGGTGATAATTTTGTTGGCTGTTGATCCAAATATGTTCCCCCCTTGACCCAGAATGCTGATGAATGGCTTGAAGGTGACCGGTTTGGGGGTGGTGTATTCTGCCTGTTGAGATTGGGCAGTGTTTGAGTTATCTTGCGTGTTGGTTCCAGGGTATGGGTTGACCAGAACGATTTTATTCTGACTGCTCTGTTGGGGATAGTACGCAGCCGCATTCGATGGCCAGGGATAGTTGCTGTTAGAATTTCCAGAACTCTCTGAGTATGCTTTGTAATTGAATGCGTTGTAAGAAGAAGTATCCACAGCATCCGGAGCACTCTCGGGAATGGAATTGATGGGTCCTTGATCGTAGCTGACCTCTTCAATTGTGTTACCGTAACTGTCATCTGTAAACAAAAAAATTTAAAAGTGTAAAAATTACGGTGAAAGCATTTTAAATTATTCTTTAAAAATCTCTAATTTCTAAGAAATTAGAGATAATCTTCTGGAATATTTTCCCAATAAGAACGTCATATTTTTCGATATAATGAAACTTATTATTTATCAGAGGTACGCATAAAAAGTTATTTTATGGATATTTAATAGATTTTTTATGGTTTCAGCTTGTATATAAAATCACATAAAAAAATATAGCATGACAAAATATTACAGTTGCGGACAACTACTTTCATTTTGGGCATGTGTTATATGAAATCTGAAAGGCTATAGTAACCACACCAACGACGTGCAGATAAGTGACATACTAAGATCAGTACTAGAAAGAAATCCTTATATTTAGTAAAATTTCAAATGAAACGTACGTATTATGGTCCACCACTCAGAGCACTTAAAATAAATTCTCTTAGTAATAATCTCTTAAATAAGGTTTCTTAGCTGGGTAAATTGATAAAAGTGATTTTAATAATTTAAAAAATGGATCTAAATCTACGCTGTTTTGTGGACACCCCTAATATTTGTATGAATAAAAAATGATCTTACACCTACACACGTAAAAAGATATGGCAATAAAACGTTGACAGGGTAAATTAATTATTACAAAAAATGTCGGCTTACCACAAAGACCGCTGTACTTCTGCGAGTCGCTGAGGCCGAAGCTGCTGCAGGCGGGTTGCCCTTTTTCGTACGGTTTAATTCCGATCACATTGCCTCCAGGGCCGTAGTTGCACACGTACATCTTGGTGTATCCTCTGGATGGATCGTAGTAGAATGAGAACCCGCAGCCCACGTGAGATGATTCTCCCCAAACGAGCTGTAAGAAAATAATTTATAAATTTAGGTTTTGTAGCCTCGTACAAATAAAACGACAATATTTTGGTATGAACATTTCGTTTTTAACAAAATTCGTTTCCAGGAATTTAATTTACTCGTGGCGAAATGAAGTTTCATTTAAAATGAATAAGAAGACGAGAATCCAATTAAATTGCAAATACGCGTTGTATAAGAACTCTACCGAACATATTAAAACATATTTTATTACCGGTTTGATTGCGAAAGATGTGCCAGTGTTATTAATATTGTAATTCTATATCATGCAACAAACTGAATACTTTATTCTTCGTCAATAAACAAAACAATCTCAGATATTTTCTGATGTGTATCTTCGTTAATGGGAGAAAGCATCTTGTCATTGAACTTTGATCTCTGCATGATGAACAAACTGAGTGATGTACGTGATTTCTATGTTTATTTTATTGAAAGGTACCTTGTTTCTTATGTACACGTTTGTCGCATATTATTTATGACTTTATTTAGTGTCATGTGTATGAGTTATATATATCATATATCAATATGAAAAAATAGATAAACCTGGCGAAGTTAACATTAATTTTATCAAAAGGTACTGAGTATAATAGTAAATACTAACGTAAAAAATCTAGCTTCGAACTTAAAATATGAGATGAAAGAAACCAGATTGAGAAACTGAACACGCCAGGTAATGAGACGAAACTGTCACTTGGAACGACGAAGGAGGATTGAATCAATGAATTGGGTACATAAAATTAATAGGGAATAGTAAATATTAAATATTACAAACATTTTCAAAGAAACTAATTTTAGACACCGTGAATAAAAATAAAAATATCATTAGCGAATAACGTTATTTTTGATTGTTATAGATAATTTCACACCAAAATAATATTAAAAAATCATTAGCGAACGACGCTATTTTTGATTGTTATCGATAATTTCACACCAAAATAACATTAAAAGATCAATTAATTACTTGTGAATAATGTCCCGTGCCGTGGCTGTAGCCTATTGGTTTGTATCCGTAAGCCCGGACTTCGTCGAACCAGGCTTGGATCTGCTTGTTAAAGTCGGGGGTGGCATCGTTGGAGGTGGAAGGGCGTCTGGTGGTCCACGTGGCCGCGATGTTCTGGCCCACGGGGAACCTGCCCACGTCCCTCTGCGTGGCGTGGTCGTGCGCGGTCACGCAGTTGTCCGCCCATCTCTGAGCTCTGGCAGCTAGCTCGTCATCCCATTTCTAGAAACAAATCATCTTATTTGACAAATGTTGCTATTTATTTAACATTTCTAATCAAAATATCTGAACGTACTTAACACGCAACATGAAATCGAACATAAAATAAAGCGAAATCGAAAACCATTGTATATAAAAGGGGTATAAAAGCAAAGGCAGCTATATCCAAAAAAATAAAATATATTTTGATTGCAGTCACCGAGGATTACTAATTTAAAATATACTGAATTCTAGATTTTAAAAATGATGTTTT
Organism: Agrypnia vestita; assembly: GCA_016648135.1. NCBI lineage: Eukaryota > Metazoa > Arthropoda > Insecta > Trichoptera > Phryganeidae > Agrypnia > Agrypnia vestita. Next base: position 29,529 of record JADDOH010008392.1, read on the forward strand.
TTATAAATGTATAGACTAGACTATAAATCTCGAATTTAGTGCATTCTAAATTAGAAATCCTCGATGACTGCCTTAAATTCTTTTCAGATATTGCTGCCTTTTCTGTTATAACCCTCGTATTAGGAACATAATATATTATTAAATATTCTTCAATACTGAATTACAATTACTGAATACTAAACGAATGAATATAAACTATACAGACTAAATATACTGTACTTCGCATTTATGGACAAACCTTTAAAAAATCATTCGGAATATTTAAAAACTTCTATTCGAAAAGGTTACTTAAATTACTATACCTAGGTACATGTGAAAATATTTCTTCGAAGTCAATAAAAATTGATTCGTTCAAAAGAGCCCATACCAGTTCAGTGTGCGAAAAATCAAAGAGATCATGGAAAATTTTCAATCCATTAATAATTAAACTTGACCACCAAACCAGAAAAACTAGGCAATTTAACCGTTTCTACGACATCCACAAATTTAGATAATAATGTATTAATATTCTTAAATTTTATATTCGCGAAAAATTAGCATAACTCGTTTCCTTTATAGAAAGCTGAAAGAACGATGACACGTGTTTGAGGAAAATATATTTACGATACAATTTATGAAAGGCGGCAAAAGCCTTAAATTAATGTTCCATTCAGAAGCGAGGTCTGTAAATCATGAGCCCGACACTGTTGCCAAGGCGCTATTCGCATCCAACATGCTAATGGACTTTTAATATATTTTTCTCAATGAACTTGGTACTACTGTATAAGTATGTTTATATAATAATCATTCTGCTTTTGTCAATTATGCATAATATGTAAATTTGTTCTTCCTTTATATGCTGTATGGAATACACTGATCCGAAATAAAATTGACTTATGTTCTAAAATTTTGTTAATTCTTTTTATTTTACTTTATCAGTTATTTTAAGGATTTTGTAGGTACCTACAAATAAATTTATTCTATATGACATGTATGAATATAATTTAATAATTAACTATATATTTCATTCAAATTACGAAAAAATTCTTTTGGTGGTGTAGATTGCCATTATGTTATTCAAAATAATATATTATAAATACATTTTTATATATATGTGTGTTTTAAGAACAGAGTTACTGGATTTTGTCCCCAGAGGGATGATTAATTAATTAAGATAAATTATAGAAGTCTCACAGAGACAAACTATGAATATGAGAAACGTGTGTGGAAATCATTTTATAGGATGGCCCAGAAATCTATGAATTTTTTTAATACTTTAAATTATAGAAGTATCGTTACCAGCTGCAGAAATCTATTTGGAGAGATGTCTCTAGCGTAGTCCATTCATGTAAACGAATGATTCTCAGATTTAAACATGTATAGAACTTTTAAAAAATTTGACAATGTATGAGGGTTCTTACGATAGAATTGGTGAACGTTACATTGTGTAGAGTGATCACTTAAGCGATCTTATACAGGTTGCAAGCCCTGGGCTATCGTATAAAAAGAATCCACACGCGTTTCTCATATCCATAGCATAGTCTCTGTGAGACTTCTATAATTTATTTTAATTCATTAAGAATAGTTGTTTTTTAGGTTTTGAATATTTCAATCATAGTTCGTACTAAATTAGTTGAGGAAGGAGGTTGGAAGTAAGACAGAAACTCACCATCTCCATCATGTTGGCTGCCGGCGGCTGGCTGGAGATTTGGCCCAGGGCGACAGACTGTCTGAGGCGGTTATGCGAGTCCACTATACCCTGCTGCTCTGCAGGTGTAATTCCGCCGGATTCTAGAAAAAGTACCCATGAATTAATTATTTATATTTCAGAATTATGTATACGTACCTACTGTTATTTTAATAAATTTATTGTGCTGACAGTTTTTGAATTTATAGTCGCACATGCCGGAAAATAGGAGTAGGTACTTTAAAATGAAGTGAATTTGATGTTCATAAAATAATCAAGAATACTTGACCAGTGCACATAAACCATTATTTAACTTTTTTAATGTTTAAAATAAATATTTTCATTGACAATGCTTAATTTATCAATTACAATCCGTAGTTATATTCTCATTATAAGAGAAACAATCATAAGCATTAAAAAGTTTAGCGGTTTTATGAAGCTATGGTCGTTTTTGTGTACCAAAATGTAATTTTTTTATGATCTTCGCTTAGTGACATATCTGATTAACGCAAATTTAGTATAAAATGTTAAATGAGTATAATTTCATTTTTTATGATTTACATTGCAGGCAAATTCTTATTATCGATTCAAAATATTTAAGATTTGCAAGGCATTTATTTATAAAAAAGGCATAGCGAACACCTATTTTTATTTTATTTTTAATTTCCTTTTTACGATATAATATATATTTACAATATCCATTTAAATATATTTGGTAATATTTGTGTTCATAAATAAGTATCAAACAATATTCTGGTTTATGTTTATACTGTCAAAATAACTGCGGTAACTTTCTAAGTATTTTTTTTTACATTAAAAATATGATTGGTTACGAAGTGATCCAAGTATTATAAATAAAAAATCCGTTCCCTTACGTAAATTGAATTGTGATTATTTTTACTGTTCGTAGTGTACAATCTTGGTTCATCAATAATTGAATCTTGATTACGTATCTGTCATCGTTCAGTTTTATTTTTTTAAATGTACTGTAGGTAATTGATTTGAGCATTCGGCGTTCTTTTTTCATACAGAAAACGTGTTTCGCTCTTTCCTCAATCGGTTTGAACAAAAAGTATTTTACATAATATTTCATTTTTTTATATAATCAAATTTACTTTTGCTTTAATATGATGATTTTATCACATGTTCAATAAATGAATATGTATTTTTATTCCACAATATTTCACGAAGATTTTGCTTTTCTGATATCGAAGGTCAATCCACTTCTCCTATTTTTTACACCAACTTATTCCGAGTCAAAAATGTATATTATACATAGCTCTTTAGAAGATATGTTATTATTGAAGAATGCATAATATATTTTACTTCGTTTCTAAATTTATGAGAGATAAATGTATATATTGCAACCATAAAATAAAATATTCTATATCCGAGAAATTGTGTAAATGTATGCATAATGACTTTTTTTTTACTCCATCTCATAAATTTGAATACTCCATATATGGATAACGCGTGAAGTTAATTTATTTTGACGGTATAGAACTGGAATACTGTCGTTACACCATTCTAAAATTATAATGTTATAAAAGTAATGTGGCAAGCCTTGATCAAGGACCTTATATTATTCATCATCATGATGTGAACTTAAAATATATGTTTGAAATGCGATTCTCATTAATTCTTGATTTAAAAATTGGTAACGCTGTCATTAATATTTGCCGAAAATACAAGTTTTATGAATATTTTATCCGTTGGATTTCCGAAGTATAATTGGCATGTATAAACCTATATATATTCGCTTAAAACATCTGGTTTAAGCAATCACCGACCACAGTGCAAGAGCTAAAATAATATTTGATTTGCTAAAACACTCACTTAATATTTGTTTTCCCGCAGAGCATCCACAGGCGACTGTCACGAACGTACAAAACACAATAAACCTCACAGAATGCATTTTAATTGATTGTTCAAAACTGATCTATATGGTACACTTTGAAATTAGATCTGAATTTATCGTATAACGAATTCAGTTCCTCCCTTATAATATCGTCCTTTGTATAAATGTCAATTCACAATATTTTTTAATTCACGGTATCTTAACAACTGGCTGAGGCGATTTATTTAATATCCACGAACTCGGATACTTTGAATACCACTTCTTCGGCAAACTATTCGTATACCAAAGAAAAGGTTCTGTACAACTATCCGCTCGGTTCAACTGCCAGATCTTTAATGATTTGATTCGTGGTGCAGCGTCCGATTATATAGGCGACGGTAAACGTACCGGCCTCCCGGGTTTCTATGGAAACAGATACACTGACCAGTTCACCGTCGGTTATTACATCTTTTCATGATAAGTGTTCTTGAGACGTTGTGGAGACTGACTAAACTTTTAATTTTTTCGGGATTTTGTTTGGAACATTAAATCATGAACGCCTCCAACCTTACTTGATATTAAATATTTTCAAACTTACAGAAGTACTCCCAAAATATTTATTTCCTAAATTTTTTTAACCGTAAAAAAATTTGTATTTATTTATGATACATATTTGTGTCATAAAAAAAAATCTCTTTTGTAAACCACATTTTTATTTGTGTAATAATACTATTTTTAAAAAATTGTTTTAAACCTTGATACTTTATAGTGACGAAGTTATATTTATATGGGAAAGTATTTATATTTATAGTGTTTTATATGGAATTCTTTTTGGGTGTTTATAATGCGTACGACCTATCGTATGGTTGGCTTAAGTGATCACTTTACACAATTGGTGAACTATCTTGATAAATAACATACTCAAAATATTCTGAAAACTATTATATTTTCTGCTACTTATTAATTGAATTAGACAAAACTAAAAAATGTAGCAATAGAATAATCTTTCTGGACTTTTAAAAGAAAACTATGCAATACACGATACATTATAAGACGAGTGCAATCAAGTGGATTATATTGTATTATATTCACTTTATTTGACACTTAAATATAAACAGGCAATAGAAAAAATATATATACCTATGTAGATACATAGTTTGCATTGAAACACAATTATATTATCGGTGTGCAAATATTGCCTAACTACCATGATTATAAGCAAATGTACATACGCAGATTTAGAATAATAAAATTCATGAAAAGTTTTTCATATTTATATTATATTAAATTATTTTATTTTTTCACTACTAGTTTCAAGATAATCAAAATCTTTCAATTAAGTAGTTTCACTAAAAATGTATATTTATCGTGCTCTACTCTACTCTATATCGATATTGTTTAATGGGTTTACTACACCGATTATATACTTTGTTATATATTTATTATTGTTAGAATGCAAATATCCAATCAAAATAGCAAAGCTTCATTTTTTAAAATATTTTAAAAATAGATTTTCTTGTTTGTTTCAAAAACAAATTTTTCAATTTGCATATTTTATAGCATCATAAAATATATTTTTAAATCGTATAATTAGAATATTCCAACTAACATTCAAATATTCTCATAATCTTTAAATCTTGTAAGTCATCCTCCCGTGTATGTTTGTATATATACAGTAAACAAACAACAGATCCTTGAAATAATAAATCCTTAAGGCCCCACATCCTTTACACCCACTAAGTCAACAATACCCTTTAATTTATTTACTGCTATTTGTATAAAATGTGTAGTAAAATAATACGAAATCTTTATTTGGATATTTGATTCTGCGTAAGTCAATCCCGAGTTTTTTTTCTTCTACACATTAGTTTTTATTCTCTTACGTTTATCGCAACAAGTTTACTGGTCCGTGAGGCAAAACGTACCCACCTGTAATAAACCACTGGGTTTCAAACTACGTGACTCATAAAATTATTATATTGATGGGGGTAATACTTTCTGATGCTCAATTTTCGTGTTTCAGGTTTAACATACTATAATTTGGCCATGATTATCTTTGTTCTCTATCATTATATGAGAAGAGGAAAATGATTTTTCGTGAGTGATTTAATACTACTATATATAATTGTGTACCGAATATTCCTCCTACAAGGATGTTTTTGTTCATATCTACAATTAAAATAGTAATAATCGTAGATACAATCACCCAAATCAAAAAAAGCTTAGGTGTTCTTCTAACCATTCAGACTGAACATTTTGAAATAAAATTGTATAATGAAATAATACATAGATGTTCTCGTCGAAATAAAATTGTTTAGCGTAATATACTTGTTAACGCCTTCTTCTGGCAAGAGATATTCCGGGTTCCAGTTCTTTTGGAAGATATATATTTTTTTAATAGAGAGATTTATTTTTGTAATCTTCTAAGGGTTATATCTAATTTTATATTTATTTTGATATTTAATAGTCTAGCGTTTGAGTGTTGTCTTATTTGAGAGGATTAATCAACTAATAAAATTTTAAAACTCACTGTCACTGTCTCGTAAATCAGAAATAATTTCGCCAGGAAACGAAAACGAAATTTAATTTAAAAAATATAAATTTCTCGTGAGTAATAATAACTATTAATTTACTGATATACTGTTCAACTAAATAAAGTAAAGAAATAAATGTTATAATTTCAACGTGCCCAAAATTAAAAAATATATAAATAAAAGTACATTCCATAGGGTAAGAAATGGTTGTGATAAATATTGAGACAGAATGGCTTTTAATTAAGGTTCGAAGCCTTCGTGTATAAGAGTCAAAGAGCGAAGAAGAAAATAATGTTAAAAAGACTGGACAAACAGCAAGTCGGCAGTCGGCACACCTGCATGGATTTGAGTTTCTTTATGCGTATGGTTGACTGAATGTCAGTGAATCATACGTGATTCACAGATGTGATTTATAGCCATGTTTAATGGCTTGTTCCAAGGCTATAATGATATTGTTAATCTGCTAAAACATCAAGTTTTTTCCATAATTACACATTAATTAATTTTCAGATTGATATGGTAAATGTTATGAAAAATTTATTTTCCAGGTGTATGGAAGAATCATATTTGTATGTACTATGTACCTACCTACAAAAGAGTCGAAATTGAGGGCTGCGCCATCCAAAATAATTGAGACCCTGAGAGCCAATTCACCTGTTATTGACTTCAATCAATTAATTTACTGCTATTTTTTTTAATATATATTTTATTTATTTATATTTATCACTATTTACAATAACAATTAAAAAATAATTATGGCAACCGGTACAAATAATTCTGCATCACTTTATACAGCGTTCGTACATGTTAATCAATTTATAGAGTTAAAAAAATGTACATAAATTTTACGAATTCATTACGACTGTTTTGATTACTATGCCGTTAACATTTTGAATAGTCTTTTTTATATTAATATGATTCATGTTGTCATTTTCACGATGACGAAGAATCTATTTTTATGGTGACGAATTATTAAATTTTATATGGGGACTGTTTTTTTAATTAATCGCACACCTGTTAATATAATATATCTTTAAAATTTTTCTTTAATAACGATAAATTATTTAACAAAGCGTTAAGACACTTTAATTGTATGATTATTTGTCGTTCTGATTTATGGAAGTTGAATTTGAGTACTGTTTGGATTTAAATGTTTATTTTAATTGAGGATGAGGTAGATATTGATTTCTGTAAAATCTCAAAGTCAACTCGATCTTGTATGAAATAGATAATATTTATTTATTTATTTATTATGCGAAAACGTTTTTCCAAAAATTATTGAACCCCATACCCACCTTACATAATTAAAATAATCGACATACGCACATAATATCGATGGAAAACTAACCATAAATATAAATAACAAATGATTAATTTGTCTATTGATCTCCGTCACAAAAATTCTAATCTTAATCATCATCACTACGCTACAATCTTTAAAGTACCTATCGTTACTTCGCCTTCTATATTTCCAGGTAATGTGTAAAAATAAGTCGTCACTAAAAGTAGATCAATAATATAATCCATAATAAAATAATATCCTCCATAAATACAATAATATTATCAACTGTTTTTCCGACATTTTATCACCTTTAGCAATTATCATATTACACATCCAGAATTAACCGAGAAAGCGATGTTTTATAGCGACGAATAGCAACACTCATCGCTCTTGGTACTACAACCCCTGGTGGGTCTTGGCCTCCTCAAGAATCTTCCTCCACTCATCTCGGTTTAGTGCCAGCTCTCTCCACTTCCGAAACTCCAAGGCAGAGATGTCTTTGAAGACGTTGTCACTTTATCTTAATTTCGGCCTTCCTAAGCTCCTTCGCCCTATTGGCCTTGAGTTCAGCAGGGTGGTAAAACAATACTTATCATTTGCAATATAAAAACAAAAATTAATAAAGCAAACATATATTCTTCTGAAATAGATAAATTCTTGAAAGGTGTACTCTGGTATCGTTTTATTTATGTACCTATAAATATACATCTCATTTCTCAGAAATTTCTAGAAAAAAGTTACTTTTTTCAGCTCGGTGCATCATTTTCACCATGATATTATTCATCAGTTTGCTGACTTTTAAAGTTTTCACATCAAAAAGTGCTCTAATAATTTGGTTTTCTGGGAAAAATTGTTATTTACATAAAACTCGTGTATTATAATTTGCTGATTTTGTTAAATAGGTATTTATTTTAATTCATGATAGTTATTTTGATTACTCAATTTTTCAATGGTGCTATGCACAGTATGCACACACAAACAAACAATTAAATAATTTTTAAAAATAAGATGTGAAGCATTGAAGTATTCAATTAATTGTCAAATAATTAGAAAACAAATTGTGTGTTTCAAATTTTTCAACAAGAAAAAAGATTTTGAAATAAAAGTCTTGATAAGACCCTTGATTGAAATATTTTGACTATTTTCTTTCATGCGAACATACTTTTTTAGTGAAAAAGTTTTTCAATGCATTATATATGAATATGTAGAGTGAATAGGTATATACTGGTACAATATTCCATATCCCGACTAAAGCCTGATAGTAAAGTTATTATATTATAAATAATGTGCGACATTCGCCTCACTATTTGGTGATTAATATTTGTGTAGTGTTCATATAATTTTTCTGTTTTATTTTATAATACATGCTTTTTCATCAATTTAATAATAAATTTTGTACATCTACCCCAAACGTTTTGGAAAAATTATATTTTTTTGTATTAACTTATTGTTTTTTAATAATTACTTGTTTGTGAGCAACCTTCTAATACAGTTCGAAAATTCCGTAATAAACTCGACCCTAAAAATAAGCAGATAAGCGATGACTTTAATTTATTCCGGTATTAATGCATTTAAAAGGGTCATCCGAGTTATTTTTTGTGTGAAAGCGATATTATTTTTAGTGTGAAAAATGGCAACAGTGAACATTTAAAAACCAGGTCTGGAAGGGTGGTTCTATTAAAAGTCTTTAGGTAAGAAAGAAAGAAATATAGGAAGGCAAAAATTAAAACTTAAACAAAAAAAAACGTTATAAAAATGGCAGTTACATATATTATTACATTTTAATTCAGGATACTTTCGTGGAACTGCACACATCTATAAAACCATTTAATACCTGTATCACCGATGTATTAATAAAATATACAAATCCTTCAAGTACTGGAAGTGGGGGTATATCTTACAGTATATTGAAATACTTAACAAAACATAATTTTTAGTTTAATTCTAATACCATAGATCAGGGGACCTCTCTAATCATTTTATGGTGAACAGAAAACACCCTTAATAACTTTCAAGGAATTTAGTACACTGCCCTTTAATTCCGAATAATTTATATATATATATATATATATATATATATAGGTATTTACATACATAGCACATTCATTTCATTTTTTTTCTTCATTTTTACGTACCTACTCGTATTTTCACAATCAGATATAATATTATGTTTCTTGTACCATATTGTTTTCTTTCTACCGTTGTTCGATTTCTGTCTTTTTGCGCTTACGCTGGTTTTCCGGTTATCTGATCCACAAACTTGGCAGTGTTTACTGCAAAATAACTTGTCACAAGAGTGTTGTCCATACATTTAAATAACCGCTCCTTAAATGATTTTCCGGGAAAATTTTAAAATAAAATTATCATCTGAAAATATTGTAAACTATCATTCTAATGCACCACTTAAAAAATCTTATTTTTGAATAGTCTCATGGGACTCGTAAGTTCATGATCGCGGCCAATAAAGAATATCATCCATCGCTTGACATCGCCATTGTCCAGTCTACCACCAGGTCCGTCTTGATATTTAATTCACATATATTTTCCAAAGATAATTCTCCATATCTTAAAGTTAATACATTGACGGTACGCATCTTACTAAAGAGTCTCCAGATAAAGTACACGATTTGCCTTGAATGAAGTTTTCTTCCTCTAACTGTGAACTTAAAATTTATTTTGTAATTTATTTATTTATTTATTTATTTGTTTACGCCCATTAGGCTTTTACATAAAGAGTATAAAATAAATTTCAAAAAGCACATACATTAAAAGTTTCAGGAATAGCACCAAATCATGAGTATAAAAATTAAAAATGTAGAGTAGGTAACGAGCAGCAATGCGTATAGGCTTTTACATAAAAAAATATATCATAAAATTAAAAAGAACATACATTAAACAATATAAATTACAAGTAGCAAATTATTAAAAGTACCAGGAATAGCACCAAAACATGTGTACAGAAATTAAAAATATAAAGTACAAAGCGGCAATGTGTACGAAAAATATATATTACCCACCATTACATATTAACAGCTGAAGTCAGTAACGAAGCAGTATTGCCTCTTTAAGTGTGAACTTTACTTTCTCCAGACTGTCGACGAAAATGTCAATCATGCAACCATATTCATTACAAGTTCCCAATATTCTGTGTATCACAGAATTTGATTGATAGTTAGTATTGCAAGTGTTGCGATGGAATGTGACAATTTGTCGCGTTCTATGTGTGGAAGGGATATTATATTCGATACATGCCACAAGGTCAATACATAATAGGTAGCTACATTACTCGAGTTTAGCACTAACGCTAGTTAAATTATATTTTATTGCTGCACAAATTAACTAAAAAACTTATATTAGCAAAAATATCAGATCATCTTGTCTCTAGAAGTGATCTGAGGTCCGACAAACTCGAAAAGATTTTTTTCTTGCACGAGAGTGACAGACGGCATAGAAGAAAGAGAGAGCGAAAGTTTTAAAGCGCGAGCGCAATTTTTGGGGCTCCTCTTACTACGTAACCACCGCCACGTAACTTTGTATAATGAATTATTGTCGAGGGAATATATTGTAAACCTAATAGATATTATGATGAAGCCAACGTGTTTCTTTGGACCCCCGCAGCATCCATGTTCCTCTCCTGAAACGAGAGAGAGAATATTACATTTAGGATAAAAATTATATGCCACTTCTTCTTTTATTAACAAAAGTACACAAGTAAAATAAAAAAAGTAGGAAAACCTAAGTTTGTTATTTTACTGCTATTTCTACTTATCACGCGTTTTGTTTGTGTTTTTTACACCAATCTGAGAGTTCTCTGAAATGACCGCATGACGAATTTTCGGCCACTTCAATTTTTTTATTTAAGAATCTACCAATTAGTATTGTTAAAATAGAGAAATCATACAATTTCAGATTGATGTCATCATTTCTAGTAACTCCTCATTTCTTGTCGTTGAAAAATAACAAAAAAGCGTTTTACTTCTAAAATGTTTTACAGACAAGATTCCAGTGTGACAGGTGTCGATTGATTTGACGTCATTGATATTGTGTATTAATTCTAAGATATTGATGATCGCATCTTCAAATATTGACACTTATCCAATGCTAATTCCTAAATATTCGCAAGCCACGTGGCTGTGTTTAGCTAAATTTCTCGGTAATGTATTGTTTGGTTACAAATTTTAGAAAACATCCCACACTGTTCATCTGAATGAGATTCCCCTCGGCAGCCAATGAAAACATCGTATTTCTCTATAATACCGCCAGTATAATTAACACCTTCGTATAGTTCTGCGTAAAAACATAAAATTTTATGCCATCATTTTTGTATTGACTGTCCCAACATCCGTCAAGTGGGTCATTTTTGTTTACTAGGAATTGCGTCAATTCGCCTGGAAAACTTGAAAATATTTGCTTTATCTGAATGCTGAAATATAGATATTCATTTTACTACGTACTATTATGCCTTCAATCCGAAGATATAAAAACATTTACATATATGACATGGCTTGCTGCAAATTCACAACATTGTAATGAACGGATTTTTAAAACATTATTTTATGATATCGAGTGAGGTCTTTTTGATTCTCTTTTACAGTGAAGACATTCACATACTTGCTTTGATAAGAAAATTATATTGTTATCGTATTTTACCTTAATGCAGTACCCAAATGTTGTTTCAGACATAAATGTCGATTTGCCGTTTTACGACTAAATAAGTTTTATATATTTTACCTTTATTCGATGAAAAGAATATGACAATTTTTATCATTCATTTTTAAAAGTTAGGCAGAAATATTTTTATCCATTATTGAAATATTTAGGAGTGAGGCAAAGAATTTTTGGCCGACAATTTAATTTTTCCTTTTTAGTAGGTACATTTATGCGTGGTTTTTAATGTTTTTTAATGTTTTTTTCTACATTTAATCTTAATATTACCCAACGTACAGAATCACTTCAGTAGAAAACTAGCGCCGTCTTTTAGTGAGCTCATTAACTAATTTCCCATATAAAACTTTGATTAATTAATTGTTTCTGTATTGTTATCGAGAATACGTTTGTATGCAAGATTTCAGCTCGATTGGACATTGGGAAGCGGGTGAAATATCGATTATAACATTCCGTCTAGACCGACAAACAGGTGAAGCTAATATAAGCTTGATAAAAAGAGTAAATAATTTATTTTATTTGTGTATTATATTAAGTATACTTACCTAAAATTTTCATATTATGATACATGCATCCATATTTTACAAAAACTTACATATATTTTATAAAGATTTCCAACATTAGCCGTCCTCGTAGACCACTAGGCATTTATCTAGTACCTACTAGCACTTATGCAATCGATTTTCGTCCGTTACTGTACTGGCCGCTGCATGGTTAATAATATGCATCTGCGATTGGCTATCGCCCATTGCCCGCTGCTTGTCGTACGATTTTGTTATTTTTTAAACTGGCAATGAGAATATTGCGCAGTTCTGGCATTGTTTTTTGAGCAATTATAATATAGGTACATCACCATGAATGCTTCTTATCCCCCCATATAAGGATGTATATTTTTCTTCTGACTCCTCTTCAACCATGTGGACCACTCTCCAAATAGCATTCCTACTTTGGTGTGGTATTCCACGCTGTTAAAGCTTTTAAAACTCAAAATTTTGATTTAGATATATCACCTTAACCTAATAATTAATATTTACGACTGTTGATTTCATTTAATAGTCTTTTTCGAATAATTTAAATACATAATTATAAAGTCAAATCTTTCTGTTTTCGACTATCCCATTTTGAGTATTATGACACACAACCACATATTTATCTAAACCCAAAAATTAAATGTTAAAAATATCCTTGGCATAAAATATCCAAATTATGGCATCGTACGCACTGCATACAGCTATTTTGGTGAACAATTTTATAACGTAATTTTCTAAATATAATATATTTTTGAAATTTGACTTCATAGCATACAAAATATATGACTGTCATAATCTATACAAATATATAAATTGTTACATTATTATTTATCTTTCTTTCTTATTTATCGTATTAGTATTATATTCGTCTTTCCTTTGTTATACATGAAATAACGCCAACGATATTTCTTTGCTATCTCATTTGCATTGACAAATCGATTGCAACAGATTAAAAATTATCATAAATTAATTTGCACAATTTTAAGCATTTTTAAATCATTCTTACTTTTTAATGATTACTACACTTCTATTTTATGTTATATTTCAATCATTATTATTATATTTTGAATAAATTGGTAAATATTGTACGTGTAAAGGATCTTTAGCATTTCAACAATATTTATAGCAATACTTAAGAAAAAAATATTTAGCACGTTACCTACTTAACCGGCATGGATCTTATCGCTGCCACGCATTATTTACGAGCGAGTATTTTCTTCCATTGAGATACTGTATACTCTAATTTGATTAATAACAAACCGTCAATCTTGCTTAGTGAATCATAAATATTACTCACATACACACCTAAGTCAAAAAAAATTCAAAAAATATTTACGAGTCGCCAAAATGAACCGATAAATTATTCTCTCCGACAATAAATAAAAGAAAGGTTTTGTTAGGCCCACATAGCCGTTAAAAGTTCAATGACCACAATACACCTTATTTGATTTATAAAGGTTTAGGATACTCGACGATATATTTTAAAATATGCTGGCAAGTTTAAAATACTCCATTAAACATATTTTTTTTACAATGTCATTTATATAGGTGATTATTATATTTTGTAATTTCAAACTAACTTATTTTCATGGCAACACTTTATTAAATAATTGTGAGTACTCAAATCCTATCAGAATAATAAAAAAAATCTTCTTTCGTAACCTTCATATCCCCACTGCTGGATACAGGATTCTTCCATATCCTTTTTATTTGCTAGTTGTAGCCATTTCTTCCCCCCACGGCGACTATATCATCGGCCCATTTCTTTTGAGGTCTTCTGACTCCTCTTTTATTTTTCCAAGGTCTCCATTCAACTTTGGGAGTCCATATTAGACGTCAAGCCTAAGTAAAAATTGCATTGTATCTATGACAAAAGTTCAAAGACACGGTGATGGTTGCTTAGGCGCGACGCCATTCGCTCTGACCGGTGCGATGTTTCAGTTAAAATGGCCAAATGCAGAATTTTATACTATTATTTTATTGAAAATATTATTAATCTCAATGTGTAGATTAAAACTGGATCATTTCTTAGAATCCTTTCAAAATATTTTCTTGTCTAAAATCAATTATTCTTTAATTCTATAATACTGTTGTTGCTGGCTGTTCAAAAGGCTGTTAAATCCATTTTTGGCGTCATGCGCCACCCCCGAATTTTTGTTGCTGGCTGTTCAAAAGGCTGCTTAAACCATTCTTGGTGCCATGCGCCAGCTCCGAATCGTTGTTGCTAGCTGTTCAAAAAGCTTAAACCATTCTCGGCGTCATGCGCTAGCCCAGAATCGTTGTTGCTGGGTATTCAAAAAGCTGTTAAATCCATTTTTGGCGTCATGCGCCATCCCCGAATTGTTGTTGCTGGCTATTCAAAAGGCTGCTTAAACCATTTTTGGCGTCATGCGCCACCCCCGAATTGTTGTTGCTGGCTATTCAAAAGGCTGCTTAAACTATTCTTGGCGTCATGCGCCAGCCCTGAATTGTTTTTGCTGGCTATTTTTTTTATTTGTTTATTTATTTATTTATTTATTTACATTTGTTAATACAAGTTACTAATAACTGCCACACTAGGTAAAAACCTGTTCTGTGGCAGTTATTCTCATACGATACTTATGTAATATTAACAAATGACAATTAAAGAAAGTATAAGTATTTACTACCATGGATGTTGTCTGCCGGCATTAGTTTTCTGGACTAGCGAGTCCTTGTAAGTTTGTGATGTATTTTTCTTTTCTTTTTTCCCGCAGGTGAGTGACTATTTGCACTCTTTTCTGTCTCTATGGTGCAATTTTTGTCATTATTTCTCATTTCATTTATTTTGCTTTCATTCTATTACATTTAAAGCCTCATTTGTATCTTCATACTCAACTCATCATAATCTAATTTTTATTTTATTTTTCATTTAACATGCTTATTTTTCTTATATTGATTTATTCTTATTTTCCTATAAACATTGCATTTTATTCATCTACTTTATATTCTCACTTAATATTGTTTGGATATACTTTTAGTCCAATGCTTTCTCCTTTCTACTTTTATTTTGAGCTGTCACCCGTGTATTTTTCAATACTCTTTCATGTATTCCACACACAGCATACATTATTCTTCCTTTGCATGTATAAATTGTTTTTCCTAACGCACCCCAGAGACAGTGAAGCGGTTAGTGCAGTTTCCTCGCCGCGTCGCACGAGAGCTTTGCATCGTCAGCGACGTAGCGAGAAAACGGCTTTAGCATTAAAACAATGCCAAACTGGATGGCGAAAGTGTAGGGCCGATACGGGAGCTTTTCTCGTAGAACGGCCCTGGGTCTCTGTTGGGTCCCACTTCACTGTTGTCGATGACTATTCAAAAGCTATTTAATTAATTCTTGCCATTAGAAATTGGCGGGAAACAGCTCAGTGCAGAGATGGGTATAGGTACATTGAATATTAACTCTAATTAATTTTTTTTCTTATGACATATATGTAAATAAGGCGTCAGGTTTCGAAAAGGACACTGGTCAAATAAATGATTTATTTAATAGTATTTACTAAAAAATTATCGAATGTTGATTCATTATTAATTACTTTGAATTAATTTAATTAATAATTAAAATATTTTATTGTATTGTCTTGTAACACTCTGTAGGTACATGGTGTTTCAGGTCGATCAACTTTATTCAAATTATAATAATTCTGGATCGGTGGCACTTTGTGTCCCTTACTCCCTTCGCATCAGCGATAAATTTGTTAAAATTAATAACGTTCCGACATGAAGATATGAGAATTATAATATTTTTCTATTGCTTATTTGTTTTCTACCTAAATTTTGAGATATAATCATTACAATTTTTTTTTAAATTTGTACATTGTTGTAATTAACTTTTTAAATAAATTTCTTTGTAATACCTTCATACGAAGAAATTTTTAACAATTTTTATAGTGGTTAATTAACTTAAATCCAAATATTTATTTACCACGTTAAAAGAGCGATTTTTAACGACAATTTCAAATTAAAAAATGTTTTTTACAATTATCTTTTAAATACAAAATTTTGTCGTTTGTATTACTACATATGTACATAGCCTTCATCAGTAGAAAATTATCTGCATTTTGTGTTAATGTTATCATTATGATAATTTTTCAAGACACTTTTCTTTATTTATTGCATTGGACCACGCAAATATGACAAAATGTAAAATATTATTACGGAAATCAAAGTAACACACTTTATATATCATCATTAAATAACAAGCGAGAGTTGTTAGATTTCATAATTTATTTTGGCTTAAGTCAAAAACAATAATTAACATTTCGAAAATAGGTGTTAAAAGATAATCTATCAAAGGCGCTTAAAATTATTACTGATTTATATATTCATTATACTTATTTCCTTAAAATTTCTCAGATAAATATAAGACGCTCTCATGTAGATATAATATTGAAGAATAATTTTAAAATTCTAGCTCATACTTCTTATTCTCACAAACTAGCAATTTTATTGCAGAGTTATTCACTACTCATATTTTCAATGTCAAGTGAGCTTATGTGCAGGTATAGAAATTGCACAGTTTAGCACATCTTATCCACATATCCTAATGAGCATTTTAATTAATTGCCTTTATATTTCCTTTTTGCAGTCACTACTCGACCCTGAAGTTAACAATTATTTATGAATTCTCTGTATTGATAAACAAATAAGTACTATTAAAAATATATATGTATTATTTATAATTCAGCCATGTCCATGTTGTGTCTACATTAGCTATTTAATATTATTACCTGTTTTATGTGCCTTCAACTTTCAACCCCGGTAATGATTAGAATACAGGATGTCTGCAAAGTTTATAATTTTTATTCCAATTATTTTTTCCCTGTTTTTCCTCTTTTTTGCCCCTCTATCATTCTTTGAAAAATATATCTTGCAGAAATCTTCGAACACTTACAGTAATATATTTCATCTTTATGGAATTATTATAAACCTACATTATTTATTAAACGACACATTCACAATGAATATTTTCTCGTTGAATTTTAAAAATATATAGAGAAAATTATGTGATTTATAACATTTAAATATAAATTCTTTTTAAAACTTTTTTCACTCAAATATTTTTATTTTGATGATATATTTATTTGTTTTAAATCGAAATCTTACAATCTTCCGAATTATTTAGAATTAAACCAAACATGTAGGTATGTAGGACTGCCTACGCAAAAATATCATAATTTGTTAAAAGTAAATATCAGACTATAGAAGTTCGGTCTCACATTTCATTTACATTTACACAAACCAGTGTTTTTGATTACACATAACAAAATATGTCAATCAATCTTACTAAATAGTATTAAGACATTTCTAAGGGCCCTTAAAGTGAGTATTCGCGAAATCGGCGCTATATAAATTATCCAAATATTATTATTATTTTCTACCACTTATAACATTAAAATACTTTTATTAAAGTTTTGCAAATGATTTTTTAAGACTAATATTTATAATTTTTACTTTCAGTAAAAACTCTTTTTATAACACCTTCTTCGGTCAGCACTTATTCACAAATCTAATTGATTTATTTAAAAAATCAATGTAATTGAGCCATAAAATATGGGAGATTTTATTAAGGAAAATGCGTTAAACTTTATAACCAAAACTAGTACATTGTTGATTCTAAGATGCATTGGGTACGTGTGCCGTAACAAATACAACTAGTTTGCTAAGTATTGATGACTACGAACAACCTGTATATAGTACTAGGTACTACGTATATAATATGCGTGATATTAACAAACTACCTCGTTGTCTTTCTCATTGCCACGTCTTGTTCCAATCTTGGCTCATTAATCAAGCGGCATTGTCTAACAGCTTGTCAAAA
Source organism: Agrypnia vestita (assembly GCA_016648135.1). Taxonomy (NCBI): domain Eukaryota; kingdom Metazoa; phylum Arthropoda; class Insecta; order Trichoptera; family Phryganeidae; genus Agrypnia; species Agrypnia vestita. The sequence goes on from JADDOH010008392.1 coordinate 47,882, forward strand.
TATCATTTAAATGCCAATCGTCATGAGTCTATAAATGTTGACAAATGCGTGTTTTGAATAGACAAATGTATAGCCACAAATCTCCGAAATCTTGTAAATGTCTGTGAGCAAATAAATTTAACTGCTGAATAATGTCAATGTTATCTTGAAGGCATCCTCAAAAGAGATTGATGTACATGTTTAAAGCAAATCAAACTAAAAACAAAGAGAAATAATTTCGTTTGCTAAACGCGTTGGTATTTCATTGACAGATAAGGACGCACATATTAGAATTAACAGATTTATCTAATGTTTTAAAACATCATTGCTTTGTTTTGCACAAGCGTTACTAAAGTATGATAAACTTTTGTCAAATATCAAAGCATTTATTATACTAATATTTATTTAACTTGATAATTGGTAGTTCAACATGATTATGATTCCGATCTTTGTTCTTTAAGGTAACAACCAGTTGGGAAAAAATACGAAAACTGAAATATATATTTTTATCAAATTGAAGAAAATAATACCAAATTTTGTGTCATTATTCAATAGAACCTCGCGGAAAATAAAGAAGCTATCTTCGGGAGGGAGTGATGTAAAGGGGGAGGCCCCTTTACCATTTCCTTTTCCCCCGAAAATTCTCCCTCCCCACCCCATCATTATAAATTACAAATTAAAAGGAACGCAATTAAATTTTTTTGTTGCATAGTTAATTATTTTTTATTGACAATTCAAGTTTGTCGTAGTTCGAATTGATGTATATATCTTTCTTTGTAATTAGTAATATTTATTAATTTAAATGCCTTGGATTGTGGAAACATGTAAGTGAATGATAAATAATTTTTATTTTTAACTTTCTTTTTATGTTATAGAATATTGATTATTATGTTATTTATTATAAGATTGTATTCCAAAAATAAAATACATTCGTACAGAACTGAACCAAGCATTTCTCAGTTGTATTTAACAAATCCGGTGAAAATATGCATGGATTAAATGGAAACATTGTTATTATTTATAGGTTTTGCAAAACGTTGATACCTTCGCTTCACAAACTTCTTTTTACTAAATCTGCTATCCGGGCAACGCTGGATGCAGACCACTAAGTTATACTTATAATATTATAATATAATAGTATAATATTATAATTATACTAAGAAGGCTATGGATTATATTAGATCTACTTCCAATCAGGTATAAAGTGGTATCCGCCTGGTCTACTAAACTGTATTCAAGGCGATTGATTTGACTGTTTACTCATAAAAATTAACAGTTTCTTAGAAAATATACAAATAATCAAAATCAGCAATAACTGGTGAACCAGGTTCGAAATGCAGTAAGTATTTCAAAATTTGGCACAAGCCCGTCTGAAAACCATTACACCCGTATTGTATTCAAGAACACGTTCTTATTGTGAAGTTGAAATTTTTTCAGAACAAAGTTCTGTGTTCTAAGACCAAATTATTCAATTAGAAAGACGTTCAGAAAAATCAAATTCAAAAAAACAAAAAAGCTGCTACCGGGATTCCAACCAAGGATCTCCTCCTATTCGGGACAGGCGCATTATCGAATTACGCTATAGCGGCCTTGTACATTTCATACAATAAATAAGCATGCACTGAAATAATAATTCCACATTACTCTACATAAATCGTACTGTTACAAAATATAATTATTTTAAAAAATTAAAAAATAATCTTTTCTAAAACTTCTTCCCTGAAAAGCTATAAAGCTCAATGTCTGTCTTTCTGTCTGTCTTTCTGTCTGTCTTTCTGTCTGTCTGTCTGTTCTCTATACAAATCCACACCCTTTGTCCGATTCGATTAAATTTTGCATACTTATGCTTTGGGACCCGGCGGGTAACATAGGCAACATTTTTTCCCTCCTATTCTATAACCCCTTCCTCTCCCCCTGACATATTTTCGTTGCAAATCTGTACCGTTTGACCGATAGGATTTAAAATTTAGAAAATTATCCATTAGGACTCGGCAAGTAACACAGGTGATATTTCCCCCCTATTTTCTTACCCCTTCCCCTCCCCCCGACATATTTCCGACGCAAATCTGTACTGTTAGATCGATCAGACTCAAAATTTGGAAACTTATTCTTTAGGACTCATCCAGTAACACAGGCGATATTTCCCCCCTATTCTCATACCTTTTCCCCTCTCCTTGACATATTTTCAATGCAAATCTCAAAATTTGGAAACATATTCTTAAGGACTCAGCGAGTAATAAATGCGACATTTCCCCCCTATTCTTTCAACCCATCCCCCCATTGACATATTTTCGATGCAAATCTGAACTGTTTGACCGATCGGACTCAACATTTGGAAACTTATTCTTAAGGACTCAGCGAGTAATATATGCGACATTTCCCCCCTATTATTTTAGCCCTTCCCCACCGTTGATATTTTTTCGATGCAAATCTGTACGTTTGACCGATCGGATTCAAAATTTGGAAAATTTATTCTTTAGGACTCGGCGGGTAACACAGGCAATATTCCCCCTTATTTTCATACCCCTTCCCCTAGCCCTGACATATTTTCAATGCAAATGTGTATCGTTTGACCGATAGGACTCAAAATTTGGAAACTCACTCTTTAGGACTCGGCGGGTAACATAGGCAAAATTTCCTCCCTATTCTCTTACCCCTTCCTCTCCCCTGATATTTTATCGATACAAATCTGTATAGTTTGATCGATCGGATTTAAAATTTGGAAACTTATTCTTAAGGACTCGGCGGGTAACATAAGCGACATTTCCCTTTTTCTTTTAACTCTTTTCCTCCGCTGATATATTTTCGATTCAAATCTGTACCGTTTGACAGACTCAAAATTTGGAAAATTATTCTTAAGGACTCGGACTATTTCCTTCCTCCTATTTTACCCCTTCCCCTTTTCCTGATATATTTACGATGCAAATCTATACCGTTCCACCGATCGGACTCAAAATTTTCAAAATTATTCTTTAGAACTTTGGTGACATTTCCCTCCTATTTTTTTTACCTATAACCTCCCCCTGATATATTTTCGATGCAAATCTATACCGTTCGAATGGAACCATTGTTTACCCTCACATATTTATTTTAAACTTAATCCTAAACCCGTGCAACGCCGGGTATGAACAGCTAGTACATTTATATTTTTCTTTTTCAAATACAAGACTTACTTGAAAACTGTTTTGTGTTTATTTAAACGGGAATATGATATTTTTCATTTAAGTGTATATTTTATACTTTTATACATTAGTTGTCTGTCTGTGAGTTGCAAAAATAAACGTAGATTCATTCAGATTACCGCCATTTTATGTCAACTGCTTAAAGAAGCAGTGCTTAAAGAAACACTAATATGATTCATATTTCGCGTGAACTACTAACTTTTATACGATTGTTCTCGTACATTGATCGCTTAAGAGGCCCCAGTACACGATTTTCGTATTTGCTCTCGATTTGCTAAATTTAACGTGAACTTATTAAATCATTTAGCAAAACCCATAGCTAAACAGGCTTTCAATCAATTTTATTATGATAGATTAGTTTAATCTTGAAGCATTTCCTTAAAAAAATAGGAACAAATATATTTTTATAACATCAAAAAAATTATTATTTAAAATACACTTAATTTCTATATTTTCAAAGAAAGACCGTATATTTTATTTACAAATTGATTGTAAAAAGTTTAATAAAGAAGAGAAATGATGCTATTCAGACATTAATATTTTTCGACAAGTTGTTAAATATATCGTTTTAAAAAAGACAAAAATTAAACGTTCTGTTTCCCATATTGCAGTATCCATAAAACCATTAAAACCTCGATTATTTTATTTAAATTTTACACGCGTACTAAGAAAATTTCACTGTCATTAATATAAAAATATTCAAAAAATTATACCTCATACTCAAAAATTCAAATTAATTAAATCGTATAATCTGTTAAAAGATCATTTTTCTTTCAAATCAGACTTCTTAAGTCTATCTATCGAAAAAATAAAAGTAAACATACATAATCCTTAACGGGAGAATAAGTTAGAATTGCACCACGGTGACAATTATCGATAGTCAAACCGTTATTTTAATGTTACATAAGACAGGTACTGTTTTTTGAGGTTTGTAACTGATATCCGTCTATAATGGTAACAGAGATTAAAACGAAGTTTAATAATACGAAACTGAGCAACTCCCTCTTTTAATTTATAAAAGAGGGGTTGCTCACTGTCATAGCGAAGAGCAATGACAAACCCCGATCAGACCCGGGCGCGTATCGTCGAATCACGCTCATTTATGTCTTCGGGAAGGTGTTTGAAACGCCCATACGCAACCGGCTGGGGTCCGGTCTTTCATCTGCCTGTGATCGGCAGTTAGCGTGCATAATCCACTGCATACCCCAATAGGCTATTGGGGTTCAAGGACTGCACCGATAAATATGCCATGGGAGTCTTTATTTATTATGATTTCACTCAGACATGTTGCATTCCATCTGATCATTTAAAAGTTATTACGATAAAATTTTTGCAGTCCAGTTTAAACCTCTTTATATTCTCCATGTTTTGAATTTCCTTTGACAGGCTATCGAAGATTTTTATATATTTATACATCATATAATTTTGTGAGGTGTTTTTCTTTTTCTTTGGTAGTCTTATGTTGTCGCTTCCTCTTGTATTGTAGGAATGAAAATCCTTATTCATCTTCATCCTGTCATCAAAGTATTTGGGTATTAATCCATGTTTTATTTTAAATATTTGCACCATTATATTATAAATATATTATTCTTTGATTTAAGGTTTCCAGTCCTAGGGCATTCAACAGTTTTGTTTTTTTATTTCTTCTATTACATTTCAGTATTATGCGCATCGCTTTTTTTGTACTATTTGTAGTATTTTTAGCCTTCCTTCGTTGCTTATAAATAATATACTGGGACAATAATCTATGTGCGGGAGAATCATAGTATTGTATATTCATAAACTTGTACTTTTATTTATATATCTTCTTATTCTTCCAAGTAAGGACACTTTTTTGCGATTTTTTCACAACAAATTCAATTTTTTTTGTAAATGTTAGTTTTGAATCTATAATTACACTTAGGTATTTCATACTGTCTACGTTTTCTAATGTCTCATTTTCTAGTTTCACATTATATTTGGTTGTTCTTCTTTTTGCTTTCAATTCAAGTTTTTGAAACATTTAATTTAAGTTTGTTGAATTGGAGCCATTTTGATATTTCCACCAGTTATTTATTGATGTTGTAGATCGCTGTTCCCAGATCACAATCCTCTATGTATATTAAAGCGTCGTCCGCAAATAATCTTATTTTAATTTATTTAGTACTGATGTAATGTCATTTATGTATATGATAAATAATAATGGTCCCAAAACGGACCCCTGTGGTACACCAAGCTCATTTTCTTTTGGATCTAATGTGTGATCATTTACTTTAGTTATTTGATATCTGTCACTCAAATAGTTCCTAAACCATAATAATGCTTTATCTTGTAGACATCTCCAGTGCATGGTGATCACACGTGTTGGGCGATGATCCCTTGATGATAAGCTTAATATTTAATATTTTAAGATTAATGTTATAATGTTAGTATTTATAGATTTGATAGAAGATTTTGTATATTACTTACATACTTATATATTTTAATATTTCATCAATTACAACGTGTGGTCTTGGTCTTCTTCCGGTACTTGGATTGGCCTATAGACTTTACGAATCATTATGGCCTTAGATTATTTAGCCAGGATGTCTTCTAGGGCCTCTTCTTGATGATAATGACGATGATTATTGATGACTTAGTATTTTCTCAATATACGTATTGCAATTTCCGGATTTTATTACATGGAGGATATATTTTTCTTTTGCATGCGAATCATCACATACCATTTCAGATCAAACTTAGAAACCGATCTTTTGATACAGGATATTTTTAGAAGTTTTTTGTTGATTCAAATCTCGAATGCATAGATGTTTATGTTTATGTTAATTTATATAGCGCCATTTTTGCGTAAGAGACGCTTCAAGGGCGCTTTACAGGTACGACATCCCGAAAAAATGAGTTTTTAGGCTCTTCTTGAAGTGTTCCTGGTTCTTGAGTTTGAGTCACTTTATCATCATTTCATTTGGCATTTAGGTAGGAGGTAACGTAACGTAAATTAAACTTTAAAAGTCAACTAGCTATATACCCATCTATTGTTTTTTTATAATGAAAGATTATTTTGTTGTGAATTTTCAATTTTAGAACAACAATGAAAAAAATGTTTTTTTCTCTACCAGGATACACACCCTATATATGTAAGTAACTCCTCATACATGTCTCAAATTTATCGTAATCCTCAATGATTACTACAGAAAAATTAGTATCGCTAATTTTGAGATGAATTTTCTGAATACTTTTGTAAAAGATTCGTCTCATTTGCAACAAATGTTTTTTTCTTATTGAAAAATGTATTTAATTTTATACTGTTTTTCCAAGTAATACACAACTAATAATTTTCGTTTAAATCTCTCTTTGAGTTTGGAATTTTTAATTACGCGTTGATTCATTATTTTAATTTTTACGTCATCTTCTTAAAATAAACTTATTAAATTATCCATTGATTAAATAATCAGATGTCCCAACTGACGGCGGCCAATGAATGGCGGCTGCCGAACAGCCTATAAAGAAAAAAGTTGTTTCATTCAAGTCGCAATAAGCAGCATTACAAACCAAATACAAAAGTTCAGATTCGAAACCTTTTAGCTCTTCAATGTTCAACTTCCTCGGTGACAGAATAACGCACAGGTGTTTCCAATCGCCATTCGCACACACACGAAGAGATCATGTATATGTGTGATGCCGAGTCTGGCGTAAACCCGAACATAACTAAATAACCATAGAAAATATATTACATCACAATAATTTTTATTTATTATTCTTAAATAATGCACACGTAAATAAAAACATATATTCTTACATGTGTTGGAGAGCTGTTTCGTGCTGCCCAGGACAGGGACGCTTTTTCTCGGGTGATAGTCAACGTTGGGAGGACCTGACATGACACCAAAAGAAGAAGATTCTTACATTAACATATATATCTAAAATGTACATAACAATTATTTTAATTTAAATTGCGATACGTTTGTTCCTTTTTATATATTTCCATCCTTCAGATCGTCACTGCGCTGTACATCATAGTTTATTTAAATTCCGACTTCTTCCTGAATGAAATTCTGATCGTATACCTCTTCCTCTTGTATAATGTTTATTCTCATGTGGATTTGCATTAATTTTTCAATTAATTCTTATAGTCATCATACGTTCCAGTACGTTTACGTTCAATATCTTGGTATATATATTTCTTCTCAACATTTTTCTCATAGTTTTACTTTGATGAAGTAGTAATTTTTGCCAAAAATAAATTAAGATAGCTGCATTAGTGAATATGAGAAACAATAATAACCAAATATTACTATCATGTCTTCTATTATTAACCCACGATATTTGAGGTTGCCTTTTATTGTACCACGATATTTAATGATTTGCTAATTTTTATTTATACTAAGCGAAAAATCAGAAAATTTGAAACTATTTTCTTTAATTGATGATCTACATGGGCCTTTATGATGTGCAGGTTTTTGTTTCAAATTTGGTCAAACACAGCATTTTGCTCTTAATTCATGAAGTATATATAATCCATAAATCACTAAATTACATTCGCAAATATTATCTATAATATTTGAAATTTCATGAATGAAACGAAATATATATATAATATAAATATATATATATATATATATATATAATATATATATATATATATATATATATATATGTTAGTTCTAACTACGCGTCAAATTCTGGTCGTCAGGGCCAGTCGTCTGCCGACGTTTCGAACAGATCTCACTGCTCATCTTCAGGGCGTTTTTTTTTGTTACCTGGATCTGAAGTAAGAAGGCTTCATATTAAATTATTTAATGTAATATTTTCTGCCAGCTCATTTGTATAAATTTGTTAAAATTATAAAATTAAATATGCTATTTTATTAAAGACTTTCATTAAAATCACATGTTCTATAATTTATTATAGCATGTCTAATTATTATCTGCTTGTTGTTGCTTTTAAAAAATGTAAGAATTAATTAAATATTAGTTTATATATCTCTTCCAGGAAATTAAAATTGACAGTTTATCTGATTAATTTCATGGTAAACACGTACACATTAACGTACTCATAAATATATCTTTACTGGTAGTTATAAAAATTACTAACAAACAATACAAATTTTACCACATAGTCTTCAGACTTTCTTTGCTGAGTAGTTAATCAACTGTAGTTAATCACGAATTTTCCTACCCTTTGTAATTGTGGTATCTCCTTTTTCAAACTTAAATAATATTTTAATACAAGTTGTTATCCAATGAATTCGGTTCTCAAATATATTATGTAACGTTTTGTTATTTTTTGTACACAGAAAACGTTTAATAATAACACATGCAACCTCAGTATTATAAGGTTTTCAAACAAAGTTAAACGCCTGTGCTATTTTTTTAAATTTTTTACTTTCTTTTCATGCCTTTTGAATATGTACTTAAAATAATTATAGAACAACATGAGGCGGACTATCTATTATTAGTTTTCTCTAATTTTGGATGATATTATTTCAAATGTTGTTCCTTCAGTTTTTTGTGTTCATTTTGACTGCAGCGGGAATAGATTTAAGAAGCTTTTATTGAACATACCTATTTCATTTCCAGTTTCTTAATAAATGGTGGTGGTTTACCGGTTTGGCAGCTTTGAATATCAGAACATTAAAATTGTCGTTTCCTAGAAAATATGTAAATTTTCAATAGACTCGCAAGTCGTCAGACATTTATGTTACATTTTTTTATTTAATTTTTCTATAAAATAAACAGATATATCTTTTTAAAATACTCGAATAGGAGTGAAGTCATTTTCATTCTTCATTTTGATGTGCTGTGATATGCGGACCTTTTGGATAGGAGTGTGTATTGTCAGCATAATTAATGTGGATATTAAATCAATTATTGATTACGAATGTGTATATTTTCAAGGTCTAATAACCCGTTGCTTATCCCTTATAAGAAGGATAAATGCAAATTTTTCAAGTCTTCAACATTATCGTCATTATGAATTTCTGCATAATTGCATAAATAAATCGAAGGTAATTTCGTTCAACGCATTATTTTCAAACTCCACAGAAAAGTATTAATTTCAGGTCAATCTAATGGTGCGTGTATACGGACGAGACTTTCTCTCATCTCGTTGGTAGGTTGGTCAGTAAAGGTCGGTGTGTCGTCATTCTACTCTATATAGGTACAATAAATCATATCTCACTTCATTCTCAGCACTCGGCTCATGCTGCCCCGTGTGAGCAAATTAAATTTTTATGAGGTTTTCAACTTGAGACAATCTCTTGAGATAGGAATTTCGCTCTCTTGAGAATCTTCGGAGATAAATCCATACCGTGTACGCGTCGTTTCGCGCCTCACATCGCGCCTTTTGTACGTCAAACTTCAAATATCGGTCATAATGTTATTATTTGTTATAATGTTATTATTTGTCAGTTGGGTAAATTGAATCTCCCCAGTGTATAATTGTGCAGCGTAATAAATATACGTGATCTAATTAATTCCTTTTCTCGTCTAACTTTTCAGAGCAAACCGATGAAGATATCTATGGATCTATGCAGGCGACGTTAAGTCTCGCTTTCAAATCTAACGACCTGTGTCGAATAGTTAATTTCTGAGCTTATATCCAGATAAACCTAATTTTTCAAGACAAGTCTCAGCCGTAATAATTAAATAAGGTTTCGCAATTCCTTTTTGGAATTTAGTTTTATATCAACACCAATGGGGTTCTTGTTGTGTGAAGCAGTTTTGTACCTTTATTTTACGACGCTGGTTAATGGACCCGAATTTCGGCTCTCGCATATATTGTATACTGATTTATCTGACTCTGCAATTATTTTATCGACTAATAATTTTGTTTCTTCTTGTTACCAAGGGGAAATTTAAAAATAAATTGATTTACTAATTTTATGATAGATTTTAATCTGTTGATTGAAAAATTATTTTAAGTCAAATTAAAAAAGTATATATATAAAAAAAAAAATATTTTATATATTTTTTGTCTTGTTGTTACCAAGAAGAAATTTCAAAATTAATTGTTTTACTAGCTTTAAGATAGATTTTAATCTGTTGATTGAAAATTTAGTACTTTTGTCAAATTAAAAAAATAATTATTTTTTTTGTCTTTCGTTGTTCCCAAAGGCAAATTTTAAAATGAATTAATTTACTAATTTTAAGAATTTAACGTGTTGATTGAAAAATTATCAGATTTTTTTTTAATTCATTTTATAATCAAATTAATTAAGTCAATTTAAAAAAAATATATTAAATAAAATAAATTTTTAAGTATATTTCAGCCAAAAAGCCGTCATTTCCTCGGATTTTTTTAAAATATTTCTTCCATACTAGCATATCCGAAGAAATTGTTTGGAGTGCTTCTGACGTCTGTATATGATTTTCAAAAATAATCTCCCGCTGTGTCTCTACACGAAAAGTAAGTGTCAGATCAATGAATACTTTAAGTGCTGCTTTACGGTTGCGATTCATAATCTCTCAACATAATAAGGTACAAAAACTTGAAGAACAAAACAAAGAGGCGTGAGTTTTGAAGAGTGGGGAGACAAGAATAATTGAAATAATTGAATGAGCCAGAAAAAACGGAATAGCAATGGGCAGACCACATCGTTTGGCGGAAGAATAATAATTGCAATTCGTCCAGCGGTACCCGAGGGAAACGGCGAGTGACCGGCTGGCCAGCTAGACTGACGGAGTTGTCAAATTCTGCAGAAATACGTAGCAGTGAATATTAATGAATATAAAAAAACGTGGGATTCTCTTGGGGAGGCCTTCGTCTCACAAAGGATAAAAACAGATGATTTCTTAACCGTTATGTTACTACCCGTATTTTTCACGCTGGTTACTACCCAGGGTACCTGGGTACTCTACTTGGATAGACATTTCCCATGCATTCTTTTGTTTTGTATATCGCAAAAGGACATTGATATAATGATCAAATAGCTTCCTTGAAGGTCACTGCTTCTCATAACGATATCTGTTTCCCTTTATACCTTTTTTTTTAATCAATTTTCTTGACATTGACTGGTGCATTTTGACTGAATTTTTCATTTATATCTTCAATTCTAGCTATCTATTTTCTATAGCTAGTTTTAATAAAGTGCGATATGTCTCATGTGATATTTATGTATTATATATTTATAACAGTTATAATTTATTATATATTATATATTATTTAGAGTTAAAATTTATTATATATTTACAACATTTAAGTTTTCATCGTCTCAACTTTTTTCAAATTCACTAAAACTTAAGAAATTATTAACATGGTAATACGTGAGATAACCTTGATGATTTATTATTAATATTTTCACGTTAAATGAAATCAAAGATACAAATTAATTATATTATATATTTTTGTTGATAGAGCGCTTCTGAAAAAGAATGTTTACTCCAATTACTGTGTAACGATGTGGTCTTAGATACAAAGGATTTTTTGAACAGCAAGAACGAAGATTGGATTTCAGAATATGGACTATCTTCTACTAATTCTTCATCGTCATCTTCTGTATTTGATATTGCAATCACGCGAAAAATAAGATAGGATAATATTGAACCACCGACATCTGCTCAAGCTCATTTCTGGGCTAGCAAGGAAATGGCATAAAAAATGGCATAAAAATCCACAAACTCATTATAAAACTACGTCGCATTATATCGTTCATCATCGGCAAAGAAGTGATTTACACAGATCAAGAAAAGCATTATCTATTAGTATTACATTCAAAAGTGTTTTTACACCAGAAATTGTTGATACTCTCCGTCCGTCACACCAATATAAAGGCAAGGAAAATATATATTGAGTACAACGAACATGATCGTACTAACAAACCACATTGGAAGGATTTGACTTCATCCGAGTTAAATGCATTCATGGGTATTCTTATAGTATATGGTGCCGATTACCTAAATACAGATTATATTTTTGATTTGTTCAAATGTAATTTATACCCAGTATCGAGCGTCGAATTTTCTCGCTTTGATGATGCTAATATGAGGAAATACCGATTGAATGACGGTAGAGCTGTGTCGATACGTGAAATGTGTATGGTTGATACTGAATTCAAAAATTTTCAGCGTGTATAGATTCTACAACCCAACTGTTACAATCACTGAGCAATCATTTTCTACAGTCTACAGCGGATGTATATAATTTATGCAATATATTCAGTCTAAGCCCGCTAAATAGGGGATAAAAGTATGGTGGATATGTATGCTAAAAATTATTATCCTCTTACTGGCTAAATATACACCGGAAAATTAACATCTGGACGAGAAACTCACCAACGTGAAAGAATTGGCCGCTCAAAGGTTGTGGACGTAATATTATATTGGACATTTTTTCATAACTTCCCAAAGAAAGTCTTGGAAAAATGTCCAATGTAATACGCCAAAGCACAACATATTATTTTATCATGAAATATGGCAACTGTTTACGAAATAAAAAGTATATTCCAGCGAAAGTAAAGGATTGTTATTTGGATCCAATGACAATTTAAAAAAATGTTCTTTTGTGTCAAAAAAACTGAATAAAGTTTTACTTTTATCATCTGCGCATCATGGTGATGTTACGTCGGGATTCAAAAACAAACCGAACATGATTAATTTTTACAATAAAACGAAATCCGATGGTAAAATTTATGTCTATCACTGAATGAGAATATCAATACCGAATGGGTACCCGGGCACCCTGGGTAGTAATCAGAGGACTAGACAAGTTTAAGGTCATATAAAATATCTTTTTAAAAATAAAATTGCATCAAACTTTACATAAATCTCTTTCAAATACCTCATATAATGGGGATCCGGACGGACAAAAGCAACAAGGGTTTATGAATAAAATTATTTTTACTTGAAGTTGGAAATGGATATCCGGGTGCCCGGGTAGTAACATAAGGATTAAAATACTTTATATTTATATAATTTTATATAAATATTAATTTTAATGTAGATCTCTTTCTATTTAAGAAAAACATTCGAATTAGTACGTGTAAGCCGTGCATACGACTCACATTGTTTCATCATGTAGGTGTTTACGGGTATAAACACCAACACAACTTAACACCTCGTGCCTTGTACGCACGGCTTACACATATTAATTCAATTATCATTCTTAAATGAAAACAGGTCTAGCTACTGTAAGAAATCTTATATCTATTCAAGGAATTCCTTCTCTTTCCGCGAAAAATTATTAGACGTAATATAGCAGCACGTACACATTGTCAGCTGTTTTTCAAGAACTATTTGAGTAAGAAGTACAGGCATTATTGAAGGGCTTGCCACAATGTTAACCCGAACGTTCAGCAGACTTTTCATTAGGATGGCAATATTTCACACATTTAATACACCTACTTAGAACGAGTATATTTCAGCAAGCACCGATCTGTATAAATCCAAACGAATTGACAGCTTTATATTTATTTATTACAAAATTAAGCGCTCAGGCGACATTTGTAATCGACCAGCGAAAAAGAGTTACCAAACTAGTATTCAGATCGTGTATCCATAGATGTGTTAGTGTAACAATCCCATGACAACATGCGTTCGAAAAGTGTTTCAAAATTACTCGATAAATTTTGCAAATGTCTTATTTATTTTATTGATTTACGTGGGACGATTTCAATATAGCCCGCCTACACACCGCATCACACCTCCAATACATCAGACCAACACTGTCGCATAAGATATCCATTGTTTTTCCTATTCGCGTATTTTTGTAACTGTACCTCCATTGCGAAACACTAATACATGTGCAACATTCTTTCGAGTGTGTTAAGATGTTCCGGTTTCATTTATCGAATATATTTGAAATGTTTTTTTTATTATAACTTTTGATCCTAGTACTATGATCCACCTGTACTACCTACGGTTCGATTCAAAAACGTTATTTTAATGAAAACATAATATTTATATTGCAAAGTTTCAATTTGACGTGTTACTTGATAAGAAAAATAAATCACTTAAAGATACACAGAGAAAATATACCTATCGAAAAATACCCCCGGATATGCCGGAAGAATATGTACACATCGAACCTTACCTTAGATATTATTCCTTTTATTAAAGTGAAGCATGTTCAATATTCCAATTCTATATTCCAGTGGTAGTTTTTCAATGCGACAGGACCAGACTAATCAGATACTGGAAGATAGTCATGTTTCTGCCTACTCCTGTGGGAAACAACTTAATGATAGTTATGAGGTAAGTAATTTTTTATGCGTATCATTCTAACTAATTCATTTAATGTGTTTTAAAAAATCTTGTTGTTTAACACAGTGACAAATGAATGAAAAACACTAACGAAATTTTTTTGATCTATTCACTGACACATCTGAAATATAGATATATTCTACATTCTTTCAGACAGGTCAGACATAATTTGGGAGTATTTTTTAAATATTCTCGAATTATGTCTGACTTTAAACTATCAACAAATGATCTGTATCCGGGCATTCCAATATATAAACACAAATTGTGCTTGTACATATTTATACAGCGAGGTAAAAATTAATTAATGTATATTATAGATGTCTCACAGAGACTTCTATACCTACTCTCCCTTTTCAAGGGACGAGTAGGTATAGAAGTCTTTTTTGGGTGACCATAGGACTTACGACCTATCGTACGGTTGGCTTAGGTGATCACTTTGCACATATGTAATGTTCGCCATTTCCTTCCCCTTGAATAACCACAGATGTGGCTAAATACTCGGCTTCTATACCTACTCCCCCTTGAAAAAATACGGTTTCGTCTCTGTAAGACAGCTATAATATACATTAATTGATTATTGATGTCCCTGTGACAAACAATCCAGTTCTGTCCTGAAAAATTTGGACATACTCAAAACATCCTGAAGGTAAAAATTAGTTAATTATAGTCATAGCTGCAAAAGTACTCTATAATAAATAATTATAATAATTCATGTAGAGAGGATATAAACCAGCCCTTTTCTCAATATATCACTCTCACTTGGTTCATCATACATTTTCTTTCGCAAGTTCATCGAATGTTGAGGCTTCTGACAGAGTCGTATTTCAATACCTGGTCTACCTGATGTGCTTATGTTATAGGTTTTTTGGAGGAATTATATTCTTATATATTTTATTTGTATTATAACTTTGCTACCGATGATTAGAATGATATATTAGATAGGTACATAATACAAAAATTTACATTTAGCTTTACCAACGAAAAAATTAAATATTGTGTGTAATTGCACATATATTAAACGACGATGAAGAAACTGTATAGCTTTCTCTACCTGCCGTAGTGTTATTATTGATATAATAACATATATTACATTTGCATAGATCTTCTTCTTTTTCGGGTGACGTCTGCCATGATGTTGGTCGACCATAACTGGGACCAGTGCGTGTTCATGTTTAAGGCATGTCTAGGTTTTTCAGTACACCCCAAATACACTCTCGGAATGATATAACGATCAGTCCAATACCCAGAATATTTAGTACTTTGTGCACACCTTCATATAAGAATTTTCTTTTACATTTCTTAATTAATTGTTATGTTATTTTTTTACGCTACAACTGGCTATAATACCCAATTACTGTAGAGATATACATCACAAAATACCCATATTTGAGATGATTTAACCACAAGAATGTATTGTGATCTCGTGATAATTTGACATAAGGGCCGCCAACATCGTTTTACTGCCATTCTATTATATATATATATATATATATATATATGTATGTATACATATATATATAATTCACGTGTCAATTGTGAGATTAAGATGTGTTTGATTTACACCGAAAAGCATTCAGGTTTTGTTTTGGATTTTAATGAATTAAAATCAATTCATTTCAAAAATTAATATCATTTCTTTTTTTTTTTCAATTGGTCGAGCAACTTTGTAGATTGACATTTTAAAAATGAATTTTATTATTTATTTTGATCTACTAATATATTTATTAATTACACCTACATGTTTCGGAAAAATCATTAATATTGATATTTTGACATATATAAAACACCCTGACGATGGAAAGATTTATCCGAAACATATAGGTGTAATTAATAAATATAAAAGTAGATTAAAACAAACAATAAAATTATTTTTAATATTTTTGTTGGGAACATAAAATTACATACAAAAATTCTTTTTTACCGAAATATAATATTAGAGGATCTATTAGGAAGGGTATTTTTATTCGGGAAAGAGAAATATGATTGAGATCATAGAATTGATTTAATGGGTCACTTCTTAACCACGAAAAAAATTGATTGTCGTGTAGATTGAAATTTTAATCTCTTGCCTCAGATATTTCACAGTGAAGGTCGGTACGCATCAGTTCTGCTCTACGTATAGAATTCAGTAGACCAATAATAAAAGCTCGATCCACGCTCAATTCTGCACACTAGTCTCATGACATGTATGTACAATAAGCGACAGGGATGCAAAATTGCCGTATCAGCCATACAAGGATCAAACATTAGAAATATAATCTAAAGCCTGGGACGAGATTCCGGGTGAGGTCGTAATACATCAATGTGATTTTCTTAAGCTTCGATGCTTTTATGATGGCTTTGTTTTGGCTTATTATAGGGTTAAATATTAAAAGAAACGACCTTATTAACTTTAATAATTATTACACAGACGCAACACAAGGTAATGAGTAAACAAAAGTTTTAAATTTTTTAACAACCTTCCAATAGAAATGAAAAAGATACAGAATATACAACAATTGAAGAGCAACTTGAAAGAACATCTCTATGAACTGAACTAGATACCATTACCTTCAAATTCAAAGACGTTCACTCTACTACTTCATCCTAGACATATAATATAATAAAAAATAATTAAATGTAAGGAATTACATATAGAAATTCAACGTTCCTTGTCCGAGCATAAGAGCAATAAAAAAATAATATAAAAAAATTCTCACAAGTACCCATGTAGGGTATAAAAGCGAAGGCAGCAATATCAAAAAAAAAATTATGCAGTCATCGAGGATTACTAATTTATAATGTACTGAATTTGAGATTTTATGGGAAACATAGCTTATAAATTTAAAGGAAACATGATTTTGGAAGGGATACACATGTCAAACCTAGAATCTTGATGACTGCATTCAAAACATTTTTTTACTTTTCGAGTGTTGTTGACTTTGCTTTTATACCCCACATTTATGTTCCTAACTCCGAAACTGGAAATCCTTCACTAACAGAAAAATAATTTTATATGGACCCAGCATATTAATGATTCAAATGGATCAGTCAGACAGAGACCAGTCGGCAACAAAGCTCTCCAATATTTCAAGATAATTTCAAATCAAAATATTAACAAAGAAAATACATTTATTTTTATTTTAGAGTCATCTCTTATTACTTTACTATTATTGTGTTTCTACACATTTACACTATATTTAAAATAAATAACATCGTAATTAACACAAATAAACTGGCTACTCTATCCACCTCTCACAAAAGTCTAGCAAAATAATCAGGATAAGGCTGAATTTATCAGATGTGACACTTACTGTATTCCACACGAAAAAAGAATGACTATAATCTTTATGGTGTAATCATTATTATTTAATCACATGATTTGTCGCTGTAGTTACCTCGCTAGAAAACAGTGTAAAATATATCAGTAAAATTTGTCTTATGTTCGTAAAAAAAACTGCTATAAATGTTCAAATCCAATAACTGCAAAAATCATATTCACAATTTAAACGAATCATAAGTCAATTAAAAAAAAAATCCCTCGAGATGGAAGCTGTTGAATGAGTCATCTTATTTTATGTGAAAAAAGAGGAATCTTTAAAATATGATAGTTCTCACGTAGGTCGCACGGATATAAATTATAATTTAGTGAAAATGGCATTAACTCTCCAAGCAGACGGGCTGTCTCCGATTGGCGATGGCCTATGTGACTAACACCGATTATAATATATTCCACCTGATTATGCCAGAACACGAATCCACCGCGAAGTGTAGGTAAAAATAGGTATGAGTCGCATGGCCCAACCGAATTTCCAACGTTTTGAGAGAAATCGATAAAATTTTGTATATGATAATGACTCGAGGCAACTTTACTGTCGTTAAATTAGAAATATTGGATGTGTCAGGCGAGAGGTTAAAACACTTGAACGCATTTGACCAAATGACGCAATCGATATTTTTGGTTTTGGTTACTTTCAATTCATTAAAAATTAGTTTCTATATATATTCTTCTTCCTTTCTACATTGTAGTATATTAATTATTGTAAATATACACAGCTTTTAAGCATGTATTTCTACCGTTCTACATTTTAATATTACCCATAAATTATTGTAGGAATAGATGTTTTAGGTTCCCTTATAATGTGGTGATAAAGAAATCTCAGTTGTGTATCAAAACCTAGTTTTTATCACCATATACAGGCCTATATGGATTTTTACCGACCGTAAGAAAAGAAATCCAGGAACTATGGAAATGAGTTATCTTAGGGCTGCAGCAAGAATGACAGTATTGGACCGAAAGAAAAGTACCAATATAATGGAGATACTGGACTTTGAGACCGTACTTCCCAATATAGAAAAATCGCAACAAAGCTAGCTTGAACATCTTATGAATGCCTGATGAACGAAAAATGAATCTTTTGGACATCTCTAAAAGGAATGGTTCGCACCAGATTAATCAAAAAAAAACAGCAAAAAATATTGTATGAAGAAATACGGACCTTGACAGTCCTACTAACAGGGCAGGAAGACAGAGCTTGGGCCCCTGACCTTCCTAGGGTAAGAAGCTGAAGATGCTGACGATGATGATGATAATTAGCGTGTGGCTTGTCGGTCTAACAAATATTTGCTCAGTATGTTAACCGTTCTTATAAAAATAATAGTTGTTAACAGATTTAACAGATAATTGCGTAGCTTTAGCTGCATAAAATTGTGGTGTATCTGTTATTCCTATAAAAATATTTCTTTTTCCAATATTTTATCGAATATTCATAAAACACTCACAAAAAATTTGCTGAGTGGTTTTTTATGATTCTTTTTATTTTTTAATGTGAATAGCTGTTTTTTTGCTTTGTAAAATAACATGCTATTATTAGCTATTAAAGAGTTTAAAGCAATAAAAAAAAAGTAAAAAGCAATTAAATCTTTAGAACACCAAAAGTTTTATT
Organism: Agrypnia vestita; assembly: GCA_016648135.1. Classification (NCBI taxonomy): domain Eukaryota; kingdom Metazoa; phylum Arthropoda; class Insecta; order Trichoptera; family Phryganeidae; genus Agrypnia; species Agrypnia vestita. The sequence goes on from JADDOH010008392.1 coordinate 67,142, forward strand.
ATTCTTTTAATTAACAATTATTTATTATTTTTATGATAATTTCGTTTAACTTCTGTTATATTCCGCAGCAAATAAAGTTCAATAAATCAGGCAACATATTTTTGAATATTCACTACTGATCTTTATTAATATTCTCATATTAAATTAAATATGCTAATCTTCCGCCATTGACACTTTCACGAAGAAACTTTACAAAATTAACTCGTTTCTTCAACAATACTTTAGCAGGTGAGTTTTATTATTAGACGTGACATAAGTGTCGACTTTAAATAATATTTAATAATTCATTTTCTCGGATTCTTTATAACCCTTTTTATCGCAGTATATGGGTTTAGACATCTAACTCAAATACAATCAAAGTTTTAAAAAAATACGTTGTTACTATGAATTTTTATTTTCCATTCACTTAATAATAATAATCTTTACTTCTTCAATAACTGTAAAACGACATTTTATAGCATTGTTTATAAGTATAATTTACATGAATACATATTGTATTAACCACTAACTTCTGTACAATCAGCTTCCTATACTTATAATTTAAAGAGTATCTATTAAATGACAAGGATGAGGATGATATTTAATAAAACGGTAGTTTATAAATTGATTTATAATGATTACGAATTTAAGAGCAAGGCTGGCGCCCACACAAGGGGACCTACAAGAGTGGATAAATTCCTGCAATGAAGAGTGCACTCAAGTAAGGATGAAGATTAGTACTGCCAAAACAGAGTTTATGGTCGTAGGAAGAGACCAAGAGCAGTGCTCGATCAGCATACAGGGGACGCAGCTGAAGCAAGCCGAATCTTGGGGTGGAATTTTCTGACGACGAGGAGGCAGGAAAGTGAAATAGATAGAAGAATCGAAGCTGCAGCCGGCGTTTTACGTTCTCTAGATAGTGCGGTGATAAGAAATCCGGGCTTAGTGTCAAGACAAAACTGACTTTTTTTAAACCTGTGTATAGGCTAACCCTAATATACGGCTATCAAATAGAGAGTGAGAGAAAAGATCCAGGCTGCCGAGATGAGTTTTATAAGGGGAGTAGCGGGAGTTACACTGATGGACAGAGTGAGAGAAGTGCTGACATAAGGCACACACTTGGCATGGAGCCCCTACTCCTATGCATAGAAAAATCACAAATGAGTTGGCTTGGACATGTGCTTATACCAAGAAGAATCCTCCTGGCAACTCCAGAAGGAAGACGGCCGGTGGATCGCCCCAGATTAAAGAGGAAGAAGAAACAAAAAATGTCTATGAAAACAGAATGGAAACTGGACTGGTTGACTAATGCAGAAGCTGTGCGAGGCAGGAAAATATGGAAACACAATTAAAGGAAAAACTTTGGGCCCCCGACCCTACTAGGACAAGGGGATCATTTTTAAAAATTTAAATTTCACAAAAACGTGTAAAAATTTTAAGTAGGTATATACATAGTACATACATATGTACATAATTTTAAATTTTCAAAATTTATAAACGGGGCGGAGAACAAATAATATTTTATAATATAAATACCTGTATAATAAATTTCAATATACAAATTGTTTTTCTGTTAATGCAAAAAAAATGTTTTAAATATTCATAATTTCCCACCATTTTCCACGGTTCATGTCTAGATTATAAATACTACACGATCCATTTCTAAGATCAAATCAGACTTTTCTCCTGAATCTACTCTTTCTCAAACATTTTTCAAATTGCGATATTTCCTCGAATCTATTCGTCCTTAATATTCAAAATAATGTCACTGTCGGTGTATTGGTCGCCACTCATTTTTGTCTCCACCTTTGTGTCAAGACCTTCAGTCCTACGTATTCACCCCAATACATTAACCCAATACAAATTTTAAACATTAAACAATTTTTGTTTTTTTTCCCTACTCTTTCCAATTTTCGTTACTATTTTGTAATTAACAAGCTAATTTGTTGTACAATAACTGTGTTAGAGGACATACAAAGGTGATGAATTTATTCAAATTTTTTTATCATTATAACGTTAACTTTGTGGTTGCACGTAATAATTAATTTTAATTAATTAAACAACTTTGTATTAACCGCTTAACTAGTTACTCTACGTCTACCAGTTTCAATATTACTCTATCTTTGTATCTTTGTTCGTTTGTGAAAATGAACTCTTATTTCATGTTTCAGAAGTCTCATATTTCACGAGATAAGTCTTCAACATATCGAATTAAATATATTTGCAAGCATGGCAAAAGCGTAACACTATAAACAGTATCACGAGTCAAGAGGAAATACTCACTATCGAAATCTCTCGAACGGTTGTAACGATATTGGCTATTCAAATAGACATTGCTGAAAAATTATACGAAAATATCTATCTGCTAAAGTTTATAATAAAGAGAAGCTTCACAAACCGTTAAATACTCTATAATTAAATATTTGCCGGATAAATAAGTACGGACGAGCTTTATTATTTTTGCACGCGGGCGTGTAAAGCAGGCTTTATGTTATTTTGTTTAACGAGATTGTCCAATCACAGACGCGGGCCGTGAGCACCGAATCTAGCCTATCAGGAACGTGGATTCGCGGAACGAATTCGACGAATCAGAGGCTTTCTGAGTGAGACTTGACCTTTACACGTTGGTTGGAGTCAAAAATGGCGAGAAATATAGACTATATAAGCCATACAAATTCGAGGATCGCCCTTCTTTCTTCAGCATCAACGTTGGCCGGAGGCTCTTGTGGAGAGAGGACGGAAATACCATCAGAGAGTCGCAGAGGCAGCAACACTCGAAGATACAGCTAAGCATTTTCAATATTATTTATTTCTATTGCCTTTTTCGTGTATTCAATTTAGAACTTTCTGGATCGTAACAAATATTGATACATGTTGTGGATTGTTTTGTTACGTAATTTGGGCCTAGGGATAATTATTACTATACGCGCTTCAGATTTAATATACAAGAAATCGTAATATGGCGACTGTGAATTATTGCATAACGCTTATGAAATATATAATTCTGTCGCTGTTCATATGAAAAATCATTTAAATTGAGATTCATATATTGCCAAGGATATAAACGCTTTAAAATGGGATATTGGATCGAAGCGAGCGATCGGATTCCGCCATAAAGAGTAACACTAAGCATTATATTCATATTGTCTATTACGGTTAATTATTTTTACTATCGAAATGTATTTATTTTGTGAGACTTGAGATCGGAGTAATTATGTGTAATTAATATCACGATTGCTTGTATGATATTGGTTCAATTTGTACGAGAATTTCTTCCAAACGGATGTATCTTTATGCAAAGGGATTTTTATGCTATCTATACTAACAATTGAATACACGTATTTCTATATGAAGTGCCTAGTAGCATTATGATAATTATTGTATTACATAAGTAGTGCGCAATCCGGTCTTCAGCTAAGGATCACATTTATATTGTCTATTACGATTTATTATTTTCACTGTCGAAATGTATTATTTTGGGAATGTTTGAGATCGGAGTAATTATGTGTAATTAATATCACGATTGCTTGTGTGATATTGGTTCAAATCGAACGAGGATTTCTTCCTGTTATTACCGCCACCTAGCGGGAATCAAGAAAGGGTTTGAGCCTTCGCTAAGGATTGGTCTATAGTAAGCGGCAGTACGTGGCGCGTTTCATTTGAGTGTAATAAGTTTGATTTAAAATTACTTTATATCTTGAATTACAAAGGAAATTTAAGTTCATTTTTTCTTATAAAACCGGCCCATATATGAAATTGTCAAATATATTTTAGAAATATACGTTACTGACACCTGATGGAAAATTTAGGAAACATTTTGAGTCTCCGCTAACGAGAATAGCAATAGGGGGCGCAATATATATATATTCTCTTAGTAACGAATAATTAAAATTGGACTTCTTTGGTTTTTATATATTCCTTTGTTTCGCTTCATTGCAACGCTAATTGAAATTGTTTTATCTTCATTAATATATATATTATGTTATATTATACGTTGATACGGCATATTTATAGACGGAGTAAACATAAACATCAGCTTATTTGACTACAGAGAGGAAGAGTTTGTTCACAAAGGGCATTAGATATTATCAATTTCGTATGCGATCCCAAGATGTTAGAAATATTTTAGTTAATATAATTTCTTTGAATATTTGCTGCGGAATAATATTTTATAAGAAGTTCATAACTACTTGTCAACGGACGATCTTATAAACATAGTGTATATTGCACAATATATTGAAATCAAAAATCTACGTATTTCCTAGGTGGCGGAACTCAAACATACCTGTAATTATAATTACCTTTCGATATATTGCTACGCCTTTTAATCGGTTAACCCAGCTTGGGCGAAGTGGGAAGATTAGGTCCCACACGTCAGGGCTAATAATGGGCTTCTTTTGCTTTTATTGTTTTCTGTATTCGTTATTATTTATTAGGTGGAAACGTGAGAAGATGTTTTATTTTATTCATTCAATAAACATAATATCATATTTTTACGAGTCACGATAATTATTTATATGACAAATTGTTTAATTTTATTCATTCAATATAAATAATTTCATATTTTTACGAGTCATCATAGTTATTTACTTATATGACAGATTGTTTTGTTTTATTCATTTAATATAAGTAATATCATATTTTTTACGCGTCACCGTAGTTATTTATCTATATGATTTTATTATTGAGAGTGATGCAACGAATACTACTTTCATGAATACGAATATCAGGCCTACTATTCGGTGAATACGAATGCGAATATTTCCACCAAGGTGGGGGAACTTGAACATACTTGTAAATATAATAACCTTGATGCAACGAATACTACCTTCATGAATACGAATATCAGGCCTACTATTCGGTGAATACGAATGCGAATATTTCCACCAAGGTGGGGGAGAACGCAAGCATACTTGTAATTGTATTGTTTATGTCTGCTTGTGATATCACTATACGGCGTAGATGAACTAGTTTGAAAGGGCTTATGTTCTGTATGTGCTTGGCGTAGAGGGAATAGTCTTCTCGTTTCTAGGATTCTATACAGGTTTACAGGTGCTGATATTGAAATATATATACAAGGAAAACACTATTTTGGGAACCATTAACTGGATGGCAGATATTGAAGCACACATACACACAAGGAGGACGTTATGTTAAATACATGACTGGAAAGTTGTTATTGGAAAACACAGGCGTCCAGTCGGCGGGACGCAAGCATACTTGTAATTATATTGTTTATGTCTGCTTGTGATATCACTGTACGGCGTAGATGAACTAGTTTGAAGGGGTTATGTTCTGCATGTGCTCGGCGTAGAGGGAATAGTTTTCTTGTTTCTAGGATCTAATACAGTTTCACAGGTGCTGATATTGAAATATATATATATATATATACAAGGAAAACACTATTTTGGGAATCACTAACTGGATGACAGATATTGCAGCACACATACACACAAGGAGGACGTTATGTTAAATACATGACTGGAAGGTTGTTATTGGAAAACACAGGCGCTACTAGAGGATATGGACAGTTTACAGAGAACTTCAACTTCTGTTCGGACCTTTTACTATTACTATTCTTTCGCCTCTTTGCTTAACCGTAGATGAACTAGTTTGAAGGGGTTTATGTCCTGTATGTGCACGGCGTAGAGGGAATAGTTTTCTTGTTTCTAGGATCTAATACAGTTTTACAGATGCTGATATTGAAATATATATACAAGGAAAACACTATTTTGGGAACCATTAACTGGATGACAGATGTTGCAGCACACATACACACAAGGAGGACGTTATGTTAAATACATGACTGGAAGGTTGTTATTGGAAAACACAGGCGCTACTTGAGGATATGGACAGTTTACAGAGAACTTCAACTTCTGTTCGGACCTTTTACTATTACTATTCTTTCGCCTCTTTGCTTAACCGTAGATGAACTAGTTTGAAGGGGTTTATGTCCTGTATGTGCACGGCGTAGAGGGAATAGTTTTCTTGTTTCCAGGATCTAATACAGTTTTACAGGCGCTGATATTAAAATATATATACAAGGGAAATGAAGGGCTACACAGGCGCTGGTAATTGCTCAATTTTGGAGAGTTATATTACTTCGGATCAGGATGCCATCTCAGAAGCAGACCAACTACAGAACTAAGATAAGAACCTTTGATATTATTTATTCCTGATGTTTTCTTATGTGTATCAAATGGAATGTTCGTGCTATATAATTTGTCATTGTCTCATGGTCACTATTCATTTCATTACGTGGGTTCAGAGTTCGACGGTAACGGACGCGGAAACAAATTAGTACTGATGTCGGGACGTAACGTCGGGATTATATCTTAATTATCTTTAGGATAGAAGCGAGGTCATCATACGTGCATTCTGCATTTCAAACGTTTTACTAACATATATAAATACATATTATTGCGTTTTACAAATTGAATATGATCGCGGAAAATAGGCATTTCGCCCGGTTGTGCAATATTAACTTCCAACGTAGCATAATGAGATCTTATTACCGGCGCTAGACTCTTAAGGTTAGGCACGCGGGGATTATAAATGGGATAATGAACGAGAACCGAATGGGGAAGTTCGTCTCTTCATGGTCGGGAGGCGAGGAGTCGTACGTCTTTCACGCCCCGTGATCTTGGGAGGCAGAATTTCGATTGTGGAAAAAGATGAAGTTGGATCTACTCGCGTGGCAAGACAGGGTCGAATGTCGGAGCGCGCGTTCTCGGCTATGGAGTCTGATTAGATTGGAGAGACACCTTAGGTCAGGGACTAGGTAGGGCCATCTTAACTGTATCTACCCGGTTGTGACTGGGTTTTAAAGCCAAGAATTACAGGATGGTCTGAAGGTCTTGATGCGGTTACCCCTTTAACATCTAAGGGGAAGAACCTCTCACGTCTTTTCAGTCCCCTTGGTGCGACGAGCTCGGGCTCTGGTTATGAATGTATGTGAATGTAATAACTCCGTACTCAAGGACGAGATAGGACGTTCCTCATGAACGAGAAATTATAAGATGCAGGTAGCAGTTCGACGATCAATACTTATGCTCGGGACCGCTTTAATGAACGAGATCTGTCAGCAGTTTAACAATCAACTTTATGATCGGGACCGCATTCAGGAGCACGATGGCATTACTAACATCATCATTCTCATCATTCACCACCTTTTCTAACTTGCTGTATACAGAGACCTTCGGGGTTCTCCCTTCCCGGCCAGCGAGAAACATATCAGGAACTTCACAATCAACTGTAATAATCATGCTGTTTTACCATCATTTAATATCTCTAGTCAATAAGACTACACCGTGGGATCAATCACATCAACTATATTTGGCGATGCTAACATGGCTCTGACTGACGCGCTCAAGGGAGAGTCTTTTCCAGTCACCCAGTTAGTTCATTCAGCCCTTTAATCAGCAGTAAACATCATAATAATCCGGCTCATGTAGCCGCAACGTGGGATCCTCATCATTATACACCAGTCAATTTGACTGCCCCGCGGGATAATATACAAACCTTAATATCAGACGCGGGATTTCTTCCTGATATGTTTTTCGCCGGGAAGCGAGGACTTCGAGGGATTCCAGCAGGAGCAATAGAGTCTCGGCTTGATCTTGGTCTGCAGCTTAGTGTGGGAGGTTATGTCTAAACAGGAGTTAACCACCGGATGCGGCGATGCTCTGGGGCCGCATCCCCCTCCCCCCTACAGGGGGGGGGGGCATCTAGAATCCACGTTTGAACAGAAGTGGTTAGACACTTCTTAAATTTCACTTACAAATCTGTATCTTCCATTCCCTTAGAATCTCGGGCTGCGATAATGTCAGACAAAGCTTGCCCTGAGCCTCTGTTGCGCCTAGTTGTTGTGAATATAAATATGTTTGTCTTCCTCTACTATGTACTATGAACAGATTGAGCAGATCGGACAACGTGGGATGCGCTATTGGTAGGTTTCTTACTTGTGTTTTGAATATAACGTATGCTATTATATCTTGTAAATCTGTCATAAATGGGTGCCGCATGTGGTTGTGCTGACACTGTTCTAAGCTGCTATTATGAGATGTTGATAATCAATGCGGGCGGAATCTTTAGCGTATGCCGTTAACTTGGCAACGATTGTATTGTTTTATATTACAGTATTTTAACCCCGATGGTATTATAGTTATGGCGGTTCAATGTAAGGGAGTTTTGCTACTAGCGTTTATTCCTCGGCTACGCCGCATATAATTGGCTTTTAGGCCGACTCCGGACGTGGACGATATCGGCTATCTCTCATATAGGCGAAACTGTAGAATTCTAGAGCGGTTTCTAGAAGGACGAGTACGGATTAGTTACGTGCGTTTGTTATTTCCATAGTTAGGTAAGAATTTCGATCGATAATAGTCTCGTCGCGTTACTAAGAATACGATCTCACCGCATATCAAAAGAATTTTGGATAGCTACGGACACAACGGAGGGGGAATTTTCCTAGCCACTAGATAGATCACGACTGGCCAATTTTGAAAATATAAATTCTTAACAAAAAAAAATAATAATAATATTAGCTTTCATGTAAATATACTTCCGAAGTTCTAAGTTCGACTTAAGTTTTATCTGGTAGCTTAAAGCATAAAGTGTGTGCTTAAAAGTAACAAAAGTTGTAATAAGGCTCGATGCGGTAGCTTAAAGTCTCAAGCTTTAGGCTTTTCGTAAAACTTATATTATTAAACTTTATAGTTAGGTATTTAGCTTAGGTGTACAGGTGTATACTTTACACGGTCTACCGTTTCCTGGAATATTCGAGAGGAGTATGGATAATTATGAATTCTCGGCGGTGTCGAGCGAGCGTACTGTCACTACAACGTGTAGTTTTTGCGTTGTAGTGACAGTCTACAGACAAGCGAATCATGCGCCGGTATAGTCGGTGTATTCCAGCGATAGCGAACAGACAAGCGTTGTAGTGACAGTCTACAGACAAGCGAATCATGCGCCGGTATAGTCAGTGTATTCCAGCAATAGTGAATAAAGGAAGTACCTACCGGCGGCCGTGAAGTCTTCAAGTGCGAGCCTGAACGATTCAAATAACGTCAATATATGAGAGACAAGCTATTCAGAAGTGATAAAAATGCAACGAAGATTTAAGAACGGATTTAATGAATTAGTGTGTGTATTATTCCAGAAACTTTTAGTGATTTTGTAAATTTAAGAATAACAGTGATTCAAAAAAGATTCACAGAAAAAAATCGATCAATATTTCATTAATACCGCACACCAACCCTACGTAGATACATAACTTATAATATGCTGTTTCTGAAAAACAAATATGCTCGCAATTGTTTAGTTAGGTACCAGTGGCCTTAATTTTAATCTGAAGTTTAATTTTTTTTAACAACATTTATATTGCACTATTATTTTTGTTAGCTTATGTCATCCATGTAAAAGCCCTAAGAGTGTATAAGTAAATGAGTCTCAAATTTATCGTAATTCTAACATGGTTACTATGATAATTTTCTCTATAAAGAAAATTTTTCGGTTTTGTATCTCGGTGGTAACCAAATACCTTTTTGTGATATATTTTTCTATATATCTTTCCAATTGATTCTTTAATTTTATTTAAACAGATTATCAACATTATTCAACTTCACTATTGGCTCCTGTGGTTAATTGAATTTCAGACGCATCGTGTAAAATTTGTATTTATTTATTGAATATTATTTCAGCCAGTTATATTACAGAATATTCATATAATATATTCATTAGTGTCGTCTCAATTAAAGAAGTAATGAAAATTCCTCCCTTCAGAACAAAAAAGATGTGACATTTGCAGGGTTAATAATTAATTTTAATAAAATGTGAATGGTTTCATTCGAAAAACTGTCGATGACTCACAGACGCTTCCACACAGGTGCCATTCAACCGTTGAAATTCAATGCCCAAATTGACAACGAAAAGCTTTTAAAATCATTTTAACATATGCTTATAATGACTTGATACAGTCTTTTTAAGCAAATTTATTAGGAAACCATTAATATAACTTAGTATGAACACGTTATTCTAATTATCAACGTGTAGAGCGAAAATGTCGTATAGAAAGAGTAGCAAAATGACGTAATAAGCTATTAATAATAATCCTAATAACTTGAGATAGCTAACTAACTAACCATCACGCCGTTCGCAGGGGTAGGCAGAGAGAATTGAACGCCACACTATTCTTGGCATATCTCTCTTTATCTTGGCACACCACTTTTTCTTCGGCTACATTCATAGATCTTCTCATACAAATTCTACGATTGTTGCGGCTTTTAACAGGACCATCCTCAAATACTTGTAGTATCTGATCGTGCCAGGTATTTCGCGGACACCCTCTATACCTATTGCCTTCAACACTCGCCTCATATATTTTCTTAACCATCCTTTCCTCGTTCATACGTTTCACATGACCAAACCATCTCAGCACTCCTTTCTTTATTATATCTACCACACTACAGCCAGCATTAAATTCACTTCTAATTTGTTCATTTCTCACTCTGTCGACCAAAGGTTTTCCACAAAATCATCTTAGTGACCGCATTTCCACCGCATTCAGTCTACTTTCATTTCTCTTTTGCCAATTCCAGGCTTCACTTCCATACATCAGATTTGGCACGAGAAAACCATTATGTACCGCTAGTCTTGCTTCCTTTGACAGATTCTTGTTGACCATAATTGCATTTAAAGCACCATTAACTTTGTTTCCCGCAGTCACTCTCCTTTCGATATCATTCTCAGCCTTACCGTCTCTACTAAACATACTTCCAAATACACAAACTCGTTCACTTGTTCTAAGCATACGTTTTTTACAATTACATCACAATTTAGTCACTCTTTCGTCTCTCTCGAATACCATCACTTTCGATTTGGTGACATTCATCAGAAGTTCACTCTGCATGCATACATCGGACATTCTGGGTACCAGGCACTGCAGATCAGCTTCATTGTTAGCCACTAATACTGCATCGTCTGCGTATAGTAGGCTGGATATGGTGAGTCCGTCCATTTTCGCTCCAACTTCTAGTTCTTTCATACAATTATCCATATACAGATTGAAAAGCCATGGTGACATTACGCATCCCTGTTTGACACCTTTTGTAATATCAAACCACGATGTGAATGCCCCATTAATTCTCACGCAAGCACTACATCCTTCGTACAAGGATGCAATTTCCTGTATGAGTTTACTCTTCACCCCGTATTCATACAAAACCTTCCATAACTTTCGTATGATCACTCTGCCATACGTTTTTGGAGATCTACAAAGGCACAAAAAAGTTTTTGGTTCTTTGCCAAAAACTTTTCCGTCATCTGGCGCAGTGAGAAAATCTGGTCCATGCATCGTTTTCCACTCATGAATGCTCCTTGTATATCCCACACTTTTTCTTTCGTTGTCAACCTCAACTCTTTCTTTCAAAATTCTCGCCTACAGTTTTCCAACAGAGCTCAATAGGCTAATGTCCCGGTAGCTCGCGTATCGTGCATTTATACATATTATACATGCAATAGCGTGCATTTTAGTGCATTTATTCATATTTCTCCTTCAAAAGGAGAAATATGAATAAATGCACTAAAAAGCAACAAAATGAATCAAGTTCATGATAGTGCGGGGGTTTCTTTCAATGTTGTTTCATGGATGAACTTCTGTTTGCAATAAATATATTTTAATGACTTCTAACAACGAGAGAATTGAATAGGCCATAACAAAAGATGCCCAGGCCTGCTTTTTACCATCGTCGAAGGAAATATTGGAGGCAATAATCTTAGAGGCCACCCGAAATTAAGCTTAAGAAATTAAATGTGCGCTCTAGCATCTACCAATGAATAGGGTGGCAGGTGACAGAGAGGAGTGGAGAGATCGAGTGCTTGGTACAAACTAATCCTAGGATTATGACCCAAAAAAAGAAAAGGATTTTTCAGAAGGAATGTCCACTCCCACGGTAATAAGACACTCTCTTGATGACGCTGGATAAGACTTCAGCGAAACGTCTAAATTTGCTTCTCAGCGAAATATACGGTTTGTATAAAATATCCGTTTTATATAACACATAAATATTATTTGGTATCCACCCCGACATGAACCTGGAACAACAATACCAATTTCGCAACAATGAGTACAACGTACTACGAATTTGTTTTTTCATAAAAATAATCACGATCATTTCCGGTTTAGGTTTCGTTTTTATAACACTGATGATATAAAAATATTTTTCCGGAACCGATTGAATTTTTATTTTAATTTTTAACGCCATAACCCGCAATGACGTTCAATCACTGTAGCGAAACATATTACACAAATAGCCAGAGAATATTTTTGATGTTTATAGCGTTAACTTTGTGGTTGGACGTAGTTTTTAATTACGCAAATAACTTTGTATTGATCACTTGGAGTAACTCAACGTCTACCGGTTTCGATACCACTGTATCTTCATCAGGACGGATGCATACTAACTATATTATCTATTCTAGCAAACAAATCAACTTTTGTTTGCTAGTATAAACAATGGATAGTTAGTATGCGTCCGTCCTGATGAAGATACAGTGGTATCGAAACCGGTAGACGTTGAGTTACTCCAAGTTGTCAATACAAATTTATTTAATTAATTAATAATACGCAGAGAAAATGATTTAGTTGTATCTTGACCTTACCGTGAATCGCATCCGGAATCCGGGGAATGAAAAGGCAGTACTATGCCACTGGACTAAGAGAGCAAAGAAAGGATTTTCTTTATTCTATTTTTAGTTCTATTTTAAATTTAAAATATTATTTTTTCACTAAAATACAATCTTTTGCTATGGAAAATCCTTGTTTACGGAGTTTTTGGTCTATGGATATACCTAAGAACACTCACTTGCCCTCACTCATTACCAAACTAATAATAAATTAAGTCAGTAAAATATTCCCGTTAAATTTTTTACTTATTATTCATGATCAAGGGAGGACTATCAACTGCAGTTAACCAAACAACTTAATTTTAAATATAATGAAACTAATTAACTTTGTTTATCACCACTAAAATTTATTTGGTAAAACCAACCGGTTTCGGAAATAACGTTCCTTCGTCAGGGTATATTTAATACTGTATTAAATATACCCTGACGAAGGAACGTCGTTTCCGAAACCGGTTGGTTTTACCAAATAAATTTTAGTGGTGATAAACAAAGTTAATTAGTTTAATTATATTCATAATGAATAATCACTAAGTTATAGCAAAATACAACAATATAACTTAATTTTATATTAAAGGAAACACATTCTTATTGTGAAGTTGCAATTTCAGAACAAAGTTCTGTGAATTATTAAACATTTTTTATTAATCAATTAGTTTGGTTCGTGTCCCGGTGGCATTTAAAATATTTTTCGTTAATTTGATTTTTTCTGTACCAACGTCTTTTCTAATTGATTAAAAAAATTGTTTAACTTAATTTTAGTTCAAAAAATTTCGCTGCGCATTGATATCATATCAGCGGTCTCTACGTACATTAGCGAATGTGCAAAAATTCTATTTTGATTATATTACCTTAAACTATCCAATTTACTCTACATTAATTTTCCTTTATATTTACTTTTTTGAAATAACAATTCAACTATAAAGAAAATCGAATATTTGCAGATTGACAGTGTAAGTGGTGACCATCGATACATTATTTATTTTGGAAAACCTTTCAGAAATATTTTATAATAAATAAAACATTTTTTAACTTTACGACTAATAAAAATACCATTGTAAATGAGAACGACGTCATTAATTGAATTATCACAAAAAAATATAAAAATTTATTGAAAATCTCATTTGCAGGAACATCTTGGTGAGTTTATCTCAAAATTTGACGACCTGTTAAAAGTACTCGTATTCTTGGGGAAATAAAACTGTCGTTAATCATCATCGAATTAGATTTACATTAGTGGTACCATTCTTTCAGAGTGTGACTGATTGGCGCCTTCTATTAAGCGCTAATGTGTTTTGGTAGGAATATTCCATGTAAACAAGTAATGTCCAGTCAATAAACTTCGATTCGTCGTGATATAAAAACCGGAAAAACAAAAGTACAATCTGATATAAAAAGTAATGTAAAAAAGTAGAGTGCTACATTCTGACATAAAAGATAATTAATTTTAAATCATTTTATTTTATTTTTTTATAACATTTTCCAATCGAATAATTCACAATCTAAATAGACTTAAAAAAAATATTTGTTACTAGTTGATTCGAAGACTATTGGGCAATTCGCTATATTTATAAAAATATACAGTATAAAATAATATAGAACTAATGATGAGACTATCTTAATTCATAGAATTATTTCGAATGCGATTTAGTCTTGTTGTTTTTCTTTATTTCCCATTCATACAAATTTTTTGTCAACCTCCTGTCAAGGACATTAAAGACATAGTTGTGCACCAAACATAAATATTTACAATATGCATTACCACGTGGTACTCGTGTTACTGGTTAGGTAAACAAAAAACCATTTATAATGTTAATAAATAACAGATTGTCAATTCTCTCGTTAATAAATAATGATGGAATGACCTCTTTATTGTTATTATAAATCTATGTAACCAGTAATGGTTTTCATGAGAGGCACAGCTTCAAAAATAGCAATTTATTCAAGAATACGATATTAGGATATACTGTTACAAAAATATTTTTTATTTGACTATAACCTTTTATGAGATCATTAATCAATACTATTTTAAGTCATCTTGAGGTCAAACAACAACAAAAATGTCTACTCGAGCCATATAAAATTAATAATGACAAGCTAAGATGGTCTAAGTAATCAGTTTTGACGGAGCTTACTTTTATATTTCAATCATCTATCTCCTTCAGATCTCAGAGCAAAAAAGACGCATTGTCAGTGTACAAATTCAATGTATTATAATTCGTTTTCTTCATTTCTGACAAACACTGAGTAAAAAATCCTCTCATTTAAAGATCACTTCACGTATCTCACTGTAAAGTACATACATATATTGTATTCGTGCACAATTAATTTTGTACACGAATACAATAAAAATCGGGCATAAAGTTGTCATTCATCTTGTCATTTTTGCGCTCTTTTTGGGCTATACTTTGCTTTTTGTTGACGCGCTGTGGTAAACATTACCTTATTCTTCGTCATCTGGCAAGTACAATGTAAATTTAAGAGAATTATTAAACCACTCTAAATCTACAATACACTGAAAATTTGTATTGCGAGTTTCATAAATTTTGACCTGATGAACGAGACAGTTCTTACTTTATGAGTAAAATATTTGTCTGCCGAGCGTCACTCTCTCTTCTTCTTCTCTTCTACTCTTTCACTCTCGGGTATGGGAAACAGTACAAAATTTCGTAAAAAAGCACCCCTAAATATGGCTGTAGTCGTGCGGCTGATGAATTTGTCTAACTACGATGAACTGTTACATTTATGGATATTTAAAAGAAACCTCCGTTAACTTAAAAGACGCCCCGTTAAAGTCGCAGAAAAAGAAAATATTTCAAAGAGCAAACTGACAGCATTAATTTCATAAACTGACAGCATCGACAGCAAAATTCGTCTAATACAATATTAAATTTTAAAAATGAAAATGATCTAATAAAAATATATATAAAAAGGAATTTGTATTAATATTTCAAATTTAATATTTTTGGACTGTGGAACGAATCATTTGAGTTTCCGTTATTTCTTATGGATATTTGCTTTGATAGGTTAGCGTTTTGGAGTACGAACACGTTTCCGGAACGAATTATGCTCAATCCAAGGTTTAACTATATTTTCCCTTTTTATCGAAAAATAAAACCGATACATTCAGAACTCTTAGATAAATACCTAACCTTAAAATTTAAAAAAGGTTAGTTCATTAAATTCATAATTATTTTAATCGGTGTCCTTGCCATTTTAACACGAATATTTAACGAGTAGTTCTTATCGAATGGTATATGAAAAGAAACACAGCGTGACATTTTAACATACTTTATAGCTTCGTCGATCAATAATTAAATATCTATTAAATAAATCATCACTAATTTGACCGAAAATATTTTTCGGGATGCGTTTGTTTGTAATAAACGACTTTCATACGATTTATGTATTGATTTCCAATGTTTAAAAACAAATAGTTTATTTAAAAAGGTATTATATTTTATTATTTTTAGGAAAAAATAATGTTTTAATGTATTTCTGCCTATGTTGCATCAAATAAGCTTTTTGATTATTGTTAAAGAAGGAAACAAAAGTACCACGTGTTAAATTTTAAAAAAACACGTGTCTAGTCCGTAAAATTTAAACCTCTTAATTACCTTTACAAATAAACAAGAAATCTATAAAAAATAATGGAAAATGAAGAAGTTTTATAATCTTAACTTATTTTTTGTTGCCATTTAAATGTTAAAGAATATACAATAGCAAAATATTTTTTTTGGTATTTGATGGTAATCGCATTATGCGATAATCGCACGTTTTCACATGATGAAATTGACAGTCGATATTGTTTTTACCGATGCTGTTTGTCACTGTTTTACGAGTACGTTATTAGGCAAGTCAATTATATATATGGACTAGGGCAAAAATGTCGGAATTCCGGAACATCGCCTAATTTTGTGCACTTTTATACCTAATTTCAAGGAGGTACCTACCGCAAATACCTGATTTTTGTTATTAGAAGAATTTTCAAATTAAAGTATTTATTTTGAGTTGCTAATTACCTAAGTTTATAGGCACACTTAAATATTCATAAAGCTTATACAAATTTATTATTAAAACCGTTTAAATTTTCAAATTTTTTAATATCAGATTTACAGAATTGGCATTAAGGAAATCGAAAATATACCGGTATACAAAAAAAAGAAATTTATTTATTTATATGCTTAAATAAATGAACTAATTAACCAAATACCAAATAGGTTATATACTTAAACATTTCATTTTTGTTAATTTTTCAATTAATTTCCAATTTTTTTTAGTTTAAACAATTATTGAAATCGTTAACTTACAATCTATTTTATCCAGATTGTAGTTAATTAATATAATTGAAGCCTTAAAACTATTAGATATTAATCATCATACATCAACAGATTATACATATAATTTATTGTTTTCAATTCTTATCATTTTTCATTTCACTACTGATAAATCGGTGGTTTGTTTTGGGCATAAGACATTTAATTGCTTGATACGTCACACACTTAATACATCTAAATATAGAATAAAATGTAGCAAGCCTTGGGGCCACTACCTACCTCGATATATATAAATATCTGTTCTCAGGTAGGTAGCCTTTTTTATAATTTTACCACCTTGTTATTCGGAAAATCGCAAATGTATGTTGCTTATATTATAAGTAAAAATTATTAGTAATAGCTTAAGTATAAGTCTACAAGGTTGCAAGTTATAATGATCTTGTTAAAAACATAGGGTTACGAGTTTAACGAAACAATTCTGTTTTAAGATGTTCGTTTGTATAGCCACAAGTTGACATTCGATCAGTTCGGAATATATGAGTGTTGTGTATTTTCATCATATAATTAATATGAAGGTTAAACGACGATTTTTTTTATTTTCGAATAAATTGACACATGAGATAATTTATTGTTTTTTAATTGTACAAAATTTCCATTTATAATGATGTGTGAATTTTTGTTTTGAAAATAAACTGTGAGCTCAATAACTTCAGTAAAGATTTTCACTTGATACACACTCTTCATTCAATATGTAATGAAATTCTTCATGAAGTTTTGATTAGCATTTTTAGATTTTTCTGACTATATCTCAAACAATTAAAATATGTAATGTGTACCTCATATTCATCAATAAGCGCCGTTACAATTATGGAATAGCAGATTAAAAAAATAATATCGGAAAACAAAAAAACAGAAAACTAAATAAATAAATAAAAAAAAACAAAATAAAAGAAAAAAAAACAAAAAAAAGAAAACCCAAAGATTATTTAACATACTATATATGCCGAGGGTTACCTATTAATTTTGGGTACCAGACACACATCACATTAAAAGCCACATTCCCGGCAGATGAAATAATATATGTACCTATCTTAAGGCAATCGTCCAGCAGAGTGAGCAAATTTTACCATTTTTCTCATATCTTCTCTTGCGTTTTTTATCACATTTTTGTATGGAAATATCTCATTTTAAAATTGATTCATCAGGTTACGTATATTTTAAATACGGATATCTTATTAAAATAACACAAACTAAATTATATAATTATATAATAAATTACCAAACCTTCGATGTTTCAAAAATGAAGAAAATTTATCCAATTTGTGGGCTTTTCCAGACTGAATGACTGAACTATTTCACTGGTTAGAATGCCGGATTGTCAGCGGATAATGGCACCTTGCATCGATTATATCGATTTGGTGATGAAGACATGTTCATATACTTAATCAATACTGTAAAAGACACAGAAGCGCAGTTAAGCAGGTAGACTATGGCAGATATAAAAAAATTTAAATGCAACAGACGATTTTATATTTTTAAATTTACGTAAAATATTAAATTGTACATGACTCTGTGTCAATAACTTAAGTTATCACAATCAGATGTGTATTACGATTCAAATATAAACATGTTATATTTGAATAAATCTTCTTCTTTGCACTGTCCCAACTCATTTCCTAATAAGCTGTTGGAGTCGGCTTTTCTCTATCTTAGGCTGTATCTTCTTTGGTTCTGGGTATCGCTTTCTTTCAGTCTATTTCTCTGTAGGATTTTGGAGCATTGATGATTATCATCCAGGAGTTCGTTGGTCTTCCTCTGGATGACTGTCAATGAAGCTCCATAGACATTGCCTGCTTTACCGTGTGGTCTGATGGTCTCCGTCTTATGTGACCGTACCATCACAGCATCCGTGACAGCCATGCTGCGTTAGCTTTATTCCTATATTTTAGTTACTTCTGCGATCATCTAAGCATTCGCATTTCTGAAAGTTTTCTTCTCTACATACGTACATAGTCCAGCATTCGGAGCCAGACGTAATCGCGGGTCTAACAATAGTCTGGTGTATCCTAAATTTCAATCTTCCCACACCTGTTCTACGCTCAACATCCATTGCATATTTTCCGTCTCTGTGACTGAGTGAGCCGAGATACTTAATTAAGTGCGTTGTAGTTATTTGCGTCTTCAAATGGCAGATACAGATATTTTGTTTTTTTATGTAATATTTGAATATTTATTTTATATTTTAAGGATATTATTATAATACCCTTAATATATAAAAATACTTGGTTATTAAAAATATTTGGCTAATTTTGTAATATTCACAAAATATATTATCGACATAAAGATTAAAATAAAGATCTAATTATACTTCTCTCCCGAATCTAACCATTGTAGTATTGTGCGTTCGTCATATTGTTTTATATCCTCGCAGCTATTCGCCTTTATTTTTCCAGAATAATTCCAGTGTCGTCATTTCGTTTCAGGACCTGCAGCCTTCTGCAGATTACGCAACCACCCCAATACAAATTTTTAGGCATGGAACCAAATTTTCATACGATTTCGCTAATCGACATTTTTTGATACCACCATGAAGAAAAATTACTCCAATAAACAAACTTAATCACCTTTACATATACAGTATATTTGTTTAAAAATATTTCCAGTTAAGTGTGTACTCATTAATTATTTAGGAATGGTTTAATGAAAATTCAATGTAAATTAAAAGATTTTTTTGTTTGTTTTGTCAATTAAAAGAGCCTATACGAGAGCTGTTCAAAAATTATTCTGCAACTATTTCAATTAAAATAAACACAAACTAAACAAGAACTATATCTAGGTACCTATACATAATTAAGAATATTTGTTTTAAAATATAAAACTGTTCTAGTATTCTAGCTAATTGTGTTTTCCACTTATCCTTAATTATTGCGGAGCGGTTTTACCCGCAATTATGCGTTAATTGGTATGGAGTGCAAGAAATGTCCAAACCAATTGCTAGTTTTAATGTTATAATAATGGCAAATCTATAATATATTATGGATCCCGTCTTCAAAAATTCTGCTTTAATTGAGTGAATTTAATGATTTTTGTCGTAAAAGTTTGTGATGATTTTAAGGGGCAAAGTATTTTTGCACATTTATAAAAATATATGTCTACAGTTTTTTCGGGTTGTTGGTTGGTTGGTTGGTTGAGAACATGGTTTTCGACTTCAGTTATTGGACTTGTCAAGTAATTGGCTTGTCGGAAAGTTAAAAATGTTCTTAGGTTTTTACGACCGTTCAGAATCTGGTTTGAGCTTTCGGGGATATTTTGCCGTGTTTCTACGACTTTTCTGGCGGACGTTTCGACATGATATTGCAAGCAAATACTTAACCATAACATCATCAACACATCGGCTCTGATGATGGACCCTAAGATGGGATCCGAAACGTTGGGCAGAAAGGTTGAAGAAACACGGCAGGATATCCCGGAAAGCTCAAACCAGATATGTTAACTGTTGAGAAGCTGACCTTCGAGAAGTTGGTCTAATGACACAATCCCATGACTTTTTGTTTACATTTATGACTTTAACATATATGACTTACATTTTTGACCACTAATAGACAACATTATGCATTTCTACCTAACTAACAACCTGATTTTGATATATCTGATCACGCCAGGTCTCTCTATTTGGTGTTTGCAATAATTTACCATTCCATCGATTAACAATATCGGTACTCTCTTCATCATCACAACAATCTCTCAAGCATTAGCTAGTAGCTCAACAGGTTATATAGGTTATATAACCTTATAGGTTTGGATTCCTCGTGATTATAACTTTATTTTTTTCTTTTCAAGCCACATTTGTCCAATTTTCAATCATCAAGGCAGATTTGTCTTTAAGGATTTTGCCGTTTCAGCTTGGCTTACCCTTGCTTCCGGTTGGTCCAGTGTTCATCTATGACTTCGGTGTTTAGTATTTGGTTATCCTCTGCATATTAACCAACCACTAAAGGTAAATGAAGTTAAAAATCAATCAATGAATTTCGTATTATTAGCATGATTTATTTATTTATTTAATTGATAATATATATAATATTTTATTACAATGAAACGTTTACAATTCTTCTTTTTTTTAAATGTTATACCTCAACAAAAAGAATTATAATTCTTGTGTGTGGTGAGGGAAAGACTATACAAAGACTATGTGTATACAGTCTTTGTATAAAATTTTTGATTATATTATTGAAAAATAAAAGATATAGGTATTTTCTGTTACGAAGCTTTACAAAATTTTATTTCTTACTTCGAAATCGTTTATAATTTATCGAACCAAAAAATTCGAAATTAAATAACGTATTTTTTCATTAATTTTTATTTATTTATTGATGTACAAATAAGTTTCCGCCGTTTGACAAAAGTTGGCCACCAGTAAGTTATGATTAAAAACATCATTATCGTAAGGTTGGACATCTGTCAACAACATAGTCTTAAAATATTAGTGATTTTAAATTACTACAGTATATTCTTTTGTGTACGAAAATATCGAGTTTTGAGCCGAATAAGCGTCATTTAGGGAATTTACTTCTTCAATTTGAAGAAATCTGCAGCTGAGGGGCATCGATTGCCAGTAGAAGCATATGGTGAGGCTGCCTTAAGTGAGAGAAGTTGTCGTAAGTGTTATCAAAAGTTTAAGAATGGTGAATTTGACATCGAAGACAAAGAACGTAGCGGAAAGCCGAAAGTGTACGAAGACGCGGAATCGGAAGCACTATTGGATCAAGATTCGTGCCAAACGCAAGAAGAACTTACACTTCCATTAGAAATGACTCAATAAGCAATTTCACATCGGTTGAAATCATTAGGAATGATTCAAAAACAAGGAAATCGGGTTGCATATGAACTGACGCCGTGAAACTTTAAACGCCGATTTTTGACATGTGAAATGCTACTTGCCAGGCGTAAACGAAAGGGTTTTCTGCACCGCATAATCACTGGTGATGAAAAATGGATCCACTATGATAATCCAAAAAGGAAGAAATCACGGGGACCACCTGGCCATGCTTCAACATCTACAGCAATGCCAAATATTCATGGAAAAAAAACTCTTGTGTATTTGGTGGGATCAGCTTAGTGTCGTGTATTATGAGTTGCTCAAAGCGGAAGGAAACCATTACTGGAGCTGTCTATCGAACGCGGTTGATGAGATTGAGTCGAGCACTCGCAATAGATGAAAAACGGCGGAAACTTATTTTTACACCTATGTATAATTTCTTTTATAACACATTAAATAATTATAATCAATATTTTTATATGTTTGTTCTGAGAACACAATTACAGGATATCGTCCACATAGGGTTTCAGCCAGCTTATGATGTGTAAGCCAGCACATTCAGGTCATGACATAAGCCCCGGACCACCCTTCAAAGACTCCCATATACGTTTCAATTCTAGAACTTCTCAGCTTTCTCTCTGTGATACTTCTTTATTTTATCTTAATATATTATTATTATTTAAAAAAAAAATTAAATCTTTAACATACCTATTAAAGAAAGTGAGAAATACGAAACGATTTCTAATTTTACTAACTCTAGGTATATATATATATATATATAGCTTATTATATATATATACTCAGGAACACGGATATTTTTATAACATGAACTCTATTTAACTATAATAATAATTAATTGGTTTTACTTGCATATAAAAAGTCTACAAGATTTCATTCCTCTTTAATTGTATACAAAGCGTAAATCCCAATTTTGACATTTCCGTTTGTCCATGCATTCTGTGCGGTAAAATGTTGAAAAAGAAGGCATTTGTGGTCAATGGTAACCACACAGGTCATTGCCTAAAGTATAGAAGATTGTGTCATAGATAATATTTAGAAGAAAAACAAAATAACCTTGATCGATCATCTTACCGTATTTTTTATAGTCCTTTATTAATGGGCTTCGCTGCCAAGGTAATAATTATAATATGAATCGTAATGACATTAAGTATAACGTGAATCATTACGCTAGGTATACGGTTCATCGCCTATAAACTAACATATTTTTATTATAGTGTACGTATAATCGCTGCATGTTGATATGTAAATCATAAGCTACTTAGTAATAAAATAAATCAAATAACAAAATAATAATAAAAAGTCGTTCAGTCGTTGTCAGTCATGAGATCTGTCGTTTTATATTTCAAGTTTGTACAGTTAATCAATTAGTACAATAAAACCAAATCGCTAGATTCTTAGCAATTATTAAAGCAATTACTTTGACACATTCTCGTTCACATACGTTCACAACCTATTTTGTCATATTTTCCGCTTAAATTTAATTATATTTTCATCAAATTACGGTTAAAAAACGCTTACCGGATAAAAAAGTAAAAAAAAATCCTTAAATTATTAATAATAAAAATCGTTGAAGAAATCAGAATTGGTAGCAAATAAATAAAATATATATTTATGATTAAAAAATATTGGCGTTATTGGCTAATTTGTATTAGGTATAAAATTACATGTTTTAGTGCCTACAAATTGTAGAAGTATAAAGAATTTGTATCTTCAACTAATTGGTGTCGCAATAATTTTTAATTATAATTTAATTATTAGAACTGAAACATTCACATTCCATGAAGTAGAGAATTTTTGGGAAATCAAATTAATTTAATTTTATATATTACCAGCTTACCCGCGCGGCTTCGCACGCGTAGATTTTTGGTAATTTTTAGTTATATTTTATTAATTTGTGTATTAAGTTTAACATATAGATATATGTCGTCGCGGACTTTTTTATAAGACTTTTTGAGCTCTACAAAAAGTATTTAAATATCTCTTACAGTTAAGGCAGCGTTCGTCAGTCGACTATTTTTTCGTCGACTTTAGCTGTAAAATAGGTCACCACGAAAAACCATGTCCACCCTGAAAGTCCATTCTAAATATTGGTGAACGAATTTTCAAAATCGGATGAGTAGTTTCAGAGATTACGTTCTACATATAAACTTACAAACTTATAAATTTTACCTCTTTATATATTTGTATAGATAACGGAATATTGATACGCAGTCCGTTTGTTAAAGTAGTAAATCTGGATGATATGAAAAAAATGGAATTGATGGTTAAAACCATATGTAGTTGAGAGGGCCAGGAAGAATTAGGTATTTTCGTGAAGTGTATATTATAGTACATACCGTATAGCACTACATACTGTTGTAACGGTCTGATTCTTTGTAGAGGTCGTTACTGCTGGATATCTCGACACCCAAGTACTTGAAGCTCATTACTTACTCTATTATTTTATCGTCAATTACAAGCTTGCATGGTACTGGCTGTTTCGAAGTCACCATGCTCTAAGTCTTTTATCTACGGAGATTTTCATGTTGTATGAAATTTGTGCAGAAGTTTTTGAAGATCGACTTCGCAGTTGGCTATTAATTTTAATACCGCATCATCAGCATAATATATTATATCTATCTTTTTATCTCCCATGTTGTAGCCTAGATTCATTGATTTGACATGTTCTATGAGCTTATCCATGACGATATTGAATAAGAAGGGGCTCAAGCTATCTCCCTGTCTGATGCCTACTGTGGCTGGGATTTCTTTCGATAGATCACTGTTTACCTTTATACGCATTTTGTTGTTTAGCATTTAGTATTCAAATTATGAATAGCTTTGATGATGGGTAGTGGTACATCTTTTTCCGTTAGAATATCTATAACATCTTCTAGAAACACTCTGTCAAAGGCTTTAGTGAGATCAAAAAAACACATATACGCCGGTTTATTATATTCAATAGATTTTTCCTATTATATTATTATATTAGATTATAGATATTAAATTATATTCAATAGACATTCAATTTGTAACGAGATTCTAAGATAATTTACACACTGTCCGAATCCCAGGTAATGTCACTTGGAACAAAACTATGGAAACATCGAGAACGGTCTACAGAAATCTACAATTATATAAAACCATCGCGAAACGTCTACAAACGACTGTAAAAGCCTAGAAGCGACGACAATCTTCTCCTAAACACAAGAATAATCTAGGAGGTTCTATAATCCAAACAATTGTATAATGGGTATAAATACGGAACCACGCCGCGGCGCAAGTTAGTTGTCGCATTCGTTCATTCGGTGCGAAGTCGGCCGCGAGCCGCGAGGCCAAAAGGTGGCCAGTCGTGAGATAATCCAAGCGATAAATAAAGCGAAATAATCAAGCGAAGTACCTAATTGGCAAAATTAACCAGAACTACTTCTATGTTCGTGAATTGAATATACTACGAGCGATAAATACGTGTTACCCAGCGATAATAAAGTGTTCTTTTAGAGTGATAAATTAATAAATAGTGTAGATTAAAGAAAAGCATAAAGTTGAATTCGTGTTAAGTGACTTTGTACATTGAATAATTAATTAATTATTTATTAATAAATCGATAATTAATTTTCAGTGTTTTCATTTATTCCTCCCGCAGCCACGACACGTGACAATATTATTTCAATTTTATCTAACATGTATCACAAAATAAGATAACACCGATTATCTCTCAACGCTAAGCGGTAACAGTAGTAGTTACTTCCGTCCGATTGTACACATATACCTACATACACACTACGGGTTCACACCTCGTAAAAAATCAAGGGAGTGTGTGTGAGTAGGTACGTTTCCCATAAAAAATTAGACAGATTGTAATATTTTATTGCAAAATACAAATGGTAAAAAATGAACTTTGTAATCATTTTTTTTCTATAATTGAACCCGTAGTTCAGGGATTTACTAAGAAGAAATGATATCCTACTTCTGAAATAAAGTTTCCATCAAAATAACCCAATAATAATTACCTTATGCATAGATTTTATTTCCTAACTATTCCTGTACCAAACATCTGTGAGTAGGATATCAAATGAACTTTAAGGGGCTATTTCGGTCATCACGTCAGCCAGTGCTATTCCGTAAACAGAAAAGCAGGTTTATATTAATTTACGATTCTCGTTAATTTAAGGTCGTAATATTTGTGAGTTAAATGGCGCACAAAAGTCCTTTAATCTGACCGTCTGAATAAATGCAATTTACCTTGCGAGCATTCAATATAATATGTTGAAGGAATATAATCATAGTCCTGAAACATCCATTTAACTTGACATCATTTGGTAAACGCCAACAACAAAGAAATCTTATAATTCAAGTAGGTAGGTACGTACATTAACCTTTTTAATAAATAAAAATAATGGAATAGAAAGGAATATTATAATTTTAAAAAAATCGTTGTGCACGAAACTTAAAGTAGGTCTATAAAAAAACCAGTAATTCCAAGGCCCAGACAGTCGTATTAATATTATAAATTATAAAAAATTATAAATTTTGTTCCCACAATAACAAGATTTTTTTACCTTAATTGAGCGATGATTTTAATAATGATCGATATGATAAGGCGATCACCCGCTGCGTGACCAGGACGTCAATTGGACGACATTAGTTGGCTAATGAACTGATGTGAACCTAAGAACTGCCAATTCATCTAAAACTACCAAAGTCTATCATCTTTTCGGGCAAGTTCTTCCGGAACAAGCTATGATTTTTTTTATTTACTCAATGTCTAAAAATTCTGAGCCGTATATATAATTGAAAATAAATTCTGTTCGATGTTTGATTCTTCTACGATCGAGGCATTCATTCTGTGGTCAGTACAAAACATGTAAATCAGGTGTTCATAGTGCAGTTAAGTAATAAATAAATCGATTATCCCATAAGCGAAAGTTTTTTAATGGACAGTCTTCTCCATTTAGTTGAATAAAAAAGCAGGCATATGACAGTTAAGATTGAAATGACAATACTAGTCACTATTGTCGTCCGAGCTGGAGTACTCCCCGAAAACAATGCAAATTATTACTATTACGTATTTTTCAAAATTATTGTCTATGTGAAATATGCTGAAATATAAGTTAACATGTTCAATACTATCTATTTACACTTTTATGTATATACATATATCACTTACTTATATCTGTAATATTTCAAAACAAATAAATAAATAAATAAACACGGCTTGTAATTCGTAAACGACTTGGCTTATCGTCTGGTTCTGTATAACTGACAACAGTGGCTGTGGTGCTGGAGTTAAGAGAGCTATATAATAAAAATGGCAAAATGTGCTACGTCAAAAAAGGATATAAATCGGAAAAATAGATCCATTTCCATGACCAATAAATACGTTTAAGTCTGTTATGTCTCTAAGATTTGGACACTCGGTCATTGAGAGTAAGTGAGAGAAAGAAACAACGCTTTTGAAATTTGGTGCTGGAAGCAAATCTAGGATTCTTAACATCTCAATTTTAATATAGCTAGGGTTTCGGTTGTAGATTGTCCTCAATCTGTCTGGAATGCGAGTTCCATTTTTTTAGACACAATACTCGCAGATATAAGAAGTACCCGGAGATGTTGGTAGAGGATGGAAAGGTGATCAAAGACCAGAGAGGCGGAGGCCGATATGCAGCTCGACGGATCAGAGTTGTTTGTAACTTAAGAATCATTTAAACCTATTTAAACAGTATTACGTTGTTCCTCCCCTGAGCACGAAAATTACTCTTGCAGAAAATAAATACATTATGTCACTTGAATTATTTTTGTAATAGCATATATGTGTAATGTAATTATATTTTTATTTGCTAATAATAATTTTAAGAAAAAACTTCTGTCCAAACTGTGGGCCACATGATGAAGGAATATCGTCAAAGACATCTGCTGTTATTCACCCGGAGGTCAAGATCCTCAATAATGAGGAAAAATACTGAAAAAAGAAAAAGCTTATAAGTTACATTAATGAATAAATATTTTTAATTCTTCTAAAGATGCTTCACATAAGCAAAATATCACAAATTTAGTTAAAAGATAACATTTAATTAAACCATGCATTCCATAATAATTTTTATATGCCTCTTGAATGCTATCTGTATCAGATATAGATTAAACTAGAATTTGAACCCTAGTAAAAATTAGAATAAGTAAAGATAGAATAGAGAAAATAGAATAAAGAAATAGATAGAATAAAGAAAGGAGTGCTGAGATGATTTGGCCATGTGGAACGTATGAACCAGGAAAGGATGGTTAAGAAAATATATGAGGCGAGTGTTGAAAGCAACAGGAATAGAGGGCGTCCACGAAAGACCTGGCATGATCAGATACAACAAGTGTTTGAGGATGGCCCCGTTAGAAGCCGCATCAACCGTAGAACTTGTATGAGAAGATGTATGAATGTGGCCGAAGCAAAAGTTGTGTGCCAGGATAGAAGATCCTCCGTTCAATCCTCTCTGCCTATCCCTGCGGGGAAACGGCGTGATGGTTAATTAGTTAGTTATTTAGTTAGCAAAAGTTAAAATACTATAGTATAACCGGGATTAACTGTTTCTTTCTGTAATCAGAATGAGATGATCATACTACAGTAAATCCTCCTTTTTGTCTCCTTTTATATGAAGCCAATGGTAATGTAAATGAGAGCATACAAAACCTCTCGGCGGTTGACCTGTAAGTATATTGTATATTTAAAAATATGTGGTAGCTTTGTAAGCCTGTGAAACAGACAAGTGATTCAAAATTATACGATTTAACCTATAATATTGAATCTCTTGGGTCGTTGAGAATGTCGGGAATCACATAAGATGGAAAGATTTTAATTTAATATAGTAGATGAGTTAGTAATAATATTTTTAAATATAAAATTAAGATTTTTTTAAATTATGTTTTTTATAAACACTAGCAATATTTAGAATATTTTCATGTAAAATTTTAACGAAATCACACCCATTGAACCATCATAGACAACACACCTGATTTCTAAATGTATCCGCTTTCATTTCTCACTAATTGTGGGTTAGCTATCTACAATTCAGTTGGCCCCTTCTCCAATATATCCATCTAGGATTGTTCTGCTTCTGAATACGTACGTATATCATTTTAATATAAGATCACACTTTCGCGATATTTTTTCCTCAACCCAAAATATATAGCGTTACATACATATAAAGTGATACGTAGACCTGGAATACGAAATATGAAATAAGTAAGCTAAGTACTTGGCTGTGAGAATCAGATTTGGCGAGGCCACTCGAGCATTAGAGTATTCTTTACTTTTTTTTTTATTTATTTATTTTATTTATGGGAAACTAACAGTACATATAAAGAGATTACACATGATTATTGAATAGTAAAGAGACTATCTTACAAGTTTCCACAGAATTAACCTGTTGTGTTTTAACATAAAGCAACAATAACTTGAGTTATTGATATTATTTTGTTATATTTACCTGTAGAACAAACGTGAATGTCTATAAAATGCATGTTTAACACTTTTATATTATTATGTGTTTATTATTTAATTATTTTATTCAAAAGGCCACGCCATCAACTTTAACAAACCGAATGTATAAAAATCCTTTCCGACACTAGCCGCAAGACTTGGGTAAATTCCACTGCATATAAAAAATTTGCTTACTTTTCTCTCTAGAATCAACGGAGCTAATAATTTACTGTATTTTGAAATAAGATGTGGATGCACCAGGCTAGTTAACGAAAGTCTGCGGTATACCTACCAGTATTTTTTGAGCTTAATTGAATCGACGTCGGACAATATTGTATCCGAAAAATTCGTTGTATCAATGAACGTACTCTTGAGGTCACGGTTGAAATAAGTACTTTGAAATTTTCCGAAAGTTATATCATGAGACTCTCTGTAATAAATAGGTGATATTTCTGTCAAACAATACCTAAAACATTCATTGAACAATACATCAAAGTATATTAATAGATAATAGATATTAAAATTTAGAAATTAAATATATTTCATGACTATGTAAATGTATAGTTTTTTCTTAATATATTTAAATTTTAAGGCATACGATTATATTTAAAGAAATGATTAAATTACTGTAAATAATTTCATTAATTAAAAATAAAGACGCAGTAAAAGTGACGTAATAATAGCGATATCTGGCATCTGCCGACTACTGTGCTTCGCATCATAGTAAAATTTTATGTCAAGTATTTGAAACATCTCCAATCATATTTATTGTTATATTCGATTATGATTTCACCATCTATTTCAAGAAAACTGTTTTATCATGTGTTTAATCCGCGTGTAACAGATGTTGATCATTAATATAAATTTTCAAATTAATTTGCCCATTTGAAATGTACCATTTTATTCACAAATTACAACATGGATATAGCTGTTGTGATTGGGTGGTCTCGTCCCACTCTCGTCCGCTTAATTTACGAGATGATGCTCCTTCTACCCGACTCTTCAAACGAGTAAAGATAAATATTAGGATAGCTGTCACGGCCTGCCAGCTTGCTTTTATCATTCACGTGATTTTAAATTCAGCATTACTCCTTTTAGGAAGAATATTTCGACAAGGTTTTAGAAATACGTTTTTGTGACATTGGCGTGTCAAGCTTTCACTTGGAAACGTGACTTTATTATAGTGAATTGTCAAGCAAACGATCGAAAACCAATATTTTTAACAAACTAGACTTTAAGCGGAGTAAAATCACTCATTCATAGTACAAAATAAATTACGTTTTTTTATGAAGTAGGTATTTAAAGGCTAACAAGATGCCAATAGTTTCAAGATTGAAATGAAAGATATGTAGGTATCCATCAAGGGTAATAATGAAATAATCTTCATGGCAAATACAATCAATTTACATGTTTTCGATATGGCGTTTTGAATCTACCGAAAGATAAACGAATCAAGGTTTTTATATTCAGTATGTCAGTTATTTCTGCTCGACGAATCATATTCTTTCTTCCTCTTCTTCATGTGCCGACTTTTATGGGAGATTGATGATTGAGTTGCAGTGTACTGATTTATCATTGCAAAATTTTCTGGGATGAAATCTTCTGTATTTTGAACATTTAATTCACACTCTGATACTCTGCTAAGATAAACTTTTTCTACCTACGTCTCTACTGCTTTCTATGTTCAAAAAGTGTCCGAATAACGCAGCTTTCCCTTGTTAGATAATTGTCATTATTTCTCTTACTTTTTTAAGGCGTCTTAGTACCCCCTTTTTGATAATATGGTCAAGGGATATCTTTAGCAAACAATGATACAACTACATTTCAAATGTGTACAGTATTTTAATGGTGCCTTTTTTGAACATCCAGACCTTCGTTCTATACGTTTATGGTTGACGTATACAATATAGCACCTCCGACAGATGCTTAGGCTGATGTTTTTGTACATATACTTAAATGGTTCCTAAGAATGGTGGAAACGATTTTATCGACGTTGTTAAATAAGTTCGTTTTTACACTGATTCCGACCGAATTACATATTTGTAATAAAATTTGCATCTGTCGATGAAACCTACTTTATGCAGTAGACTTTCTTAATTTGTAAAAATAAAAAAGGCACTTAATATCAAACTAATTAATAAAATCACTTTATAAAATGTATTAATAAAATTTTATGGGATTTTTTTATTAACAGTTTAAATTAAAAAATCTGTTTCTATATATGATTTTTTTTTATCTCACATATCTATCTCTTCAATTTTATTATAGTATCAATAGGCAACATAAACCAGTTTTGTTGCTTGTTAATACTCAGCCCTCTTGGCGGCTTCGGCAGCCTGTTGGTCATTGTTTCACGGTTAAATTTGTACAAATTTCGCGAATAATTCTACTTATTCAATATTGTTAATTAAATTTCATATGTCATGTAACAATAATTCGATTGTTTGACATTTTTTATAATATTATTTACGTTATGTCATCATGTCACAAGTGTCATTTGAAAATAAAAATTAGCAAGAAACAATTAGAAGATAAATTAGTTAAGTTAAAAAAAAGAATACACAATGTCAATTTAATTTAAACTATAATATACTGCAATTATAAATGGTGAGTATATGAGTAAATATAAGTATAACATTTAGCAACAGGCATTTAGCACAATTCTTACTGAGGGAGTGGACCTAGGAAATAATCATAAATGTCATTATAATATCAAGAAATTTTTTTCCTCAGCTACGGCCAAGCTCAAAATATCAATTTCTTCATAGTTTCCGCAATCCTTTCTCGACCCTTTTACCTTTGCAGAAAGGCATAATGACAGCACTCCTCAAATGTAGCGGGGTGTGATTCAATTCATCAACTCCCTTTTCTTCATCTACTGGATAAGGGCCTCTTTTAATAGAATACCTAACATTACAAACACATTTAAATAACCTATGACTTTTGTATTTGACATTTAACTTTAAAAAACGATCATTATGAAGATATGGAACAAAAGATGCGCGGTCGCCTGATTAGCATATTTCAAAGAAAATTTTAGAGGAAATACCGGTAGAAGTGACACCTTATCGTATTTTTACTGTATCGGTAAAAAATTCACGCATGCGCATATACAGTTCCTTACAACTATATACCTTATATACACCTATATACCATATCCATTAAATCCTTATACCTTTTACCATATCCACTAAAATACACCTCCCGTGCTTCATTTGTTTAGGCGGAAAAAATAAAGGTTCGATGTTATTTGAACACTAATTTCTTCTGGCTTTTTGTGAAGGAGATCATACATAACTATCGAATTTTTCAATGCAACGATTTATTCTGTCTAATATTTCATATAGGCATGTGAAAGTTGACAAACGTATATAGATTAAAATAATATACGAATATTTCAAACACAAGAGTTGTATGTTCGTAATGCAATAAACTTCGTTTAATTACAGTAATAAATAATTAATGACGCACTTGCTACTTACTGATCAGACATCACGATTGGTTCACACGTTGTAGATAAATAAAAAAATACATTGTTGCTTTTTTCTTCCTCTGTTTGAGTTCAATATGTTCTCATGCTTTTGATTGCGGATATTTTTTTATACTTGCAAAAAATCAATAGATACATACCTAGTCATGACGAAGGTGTGAATGCTTGTCTAAAAAACTTTGGAAGAATTTCGCCGCTGTGTCTAATATTGAGACGCAGATGTGAACTTGAGGTGTGTTTATTTGCTTAACCCTCCGTGTACGATATGGGGTATGACACACCCCAGTTGTTGAAAAATCGTCATTTATACGTAAACAATAAAGGCGCGCGAGTTCTTTTTCTCAATAGCTTCAAATGCGACGTTGCCGTCTCGATCAGTGCTGTCAATTCGGTCAAAAGTCTATCTCCAAGCGAGTTACATGTGCATAAAGCAAACCTGGGTATCACACACCCCACCTCGTACGGCGCGTGGCTCAAAAGATACACTTAATTTTTTTGTTTTTAATTTGTTTTACACTTATTTATGTATTTAATTTTAAAATGTTTATAATCAGATAATAAATTCATTAAAAAATGCCTCAGTTAAAGAAATCTGACATTTTAAGAGTACTTTAAGAAGAAAATGACGAGTTTGACTGTGAATATATGGATATACAACAGGTGTCTGATAATGATTCTGAACATACGAGCTTACAAAGCGACACAGGCAGTGTGGTGAATGCTAATATGCTATCTTCTGGTTCGGGTAATGACGATATACCACTATAAGAGTTTTATGCAGGAAAAGACGGGGTTACAAAATGGCAAAAAAATCCATACAGGAGCATGATTCGCACCAGAGCTGAAAATATTATTATCCGGTTAAGGCATTGAAAGAAACAAAACTTACTTGAGAGGAAAATTTATTGGTTTATCTTTAGTAAAAGATCACCCGAATACAAGAAGACAAAACTAAAGGCTTCCTAGAGAACTAAGCAACATATTAAACGCAACACATAAAATAGAAAGATATTTTGAAAAACCTTCTGAAAATCTACAAAGACCACCGGCAAAAAACCTAATTCAATGCAGAGATGTACAATGTGTCCTAAAAAAAGATAGAAAGACTAAGTACGGCTGTAAAAACATTACACGCCGATATGTTTGGAGCGTGCGGATTTTTTTTTTGTCAAGATTACGGAAAATTTGACACCGATGAACTCAACTAAAATTTATTTTGTTATATTATTTTTTCATTAGTTTATGAGCAGATATTATTGTAGACTAATAAATTGAAAATACTATAATCGTAACATGTGCTATTTGATTTTAGATCTTAAGTAAAGATTTTATTGTTTTTAGGTTTAAAAAAAAGTTGTGTTTTGTTTTTTCCTAATAAAAGTCTATTATCATCTAAATTACATAAAAATATTAATTGAGAACAGAATGTTAGTAAACTTAGTAAAAACCACTACCAGAACTGAAAACTACTACCTGGAAGTGGTTTTTACTAAGTTTACTAAGATTCTGTTATTATATCCAACCACAAAGTTAATGTTTTAAATATTAATAATAATATTAATTGAACCCATTCATTATTGGCTATTATTATATATTTTCTATAAATAACTTTCAAATAAGTTTTATTTGTTTATTTTACTTAGATTTATTTTCTGACCATGTCAAACCCCCCTCGTATGGGATGGGAGAATTGATCACCTCGTATACCAAGGGTTAAGTCTTAAGTCTTAAGCAATAGATCATAGGTTAGAAGAGTACTTGCGTTGATTAATATCGACATTTCTTCAGCTGAGTAATTGTAATGTATCTGGATGAAAGGGTAGGGGGAGTGCATGAAAGGGACGGGAGATAGAAAGGGAAAGTGGGATAAAAGAGATGCGCCGTGCGGAGCGCTCCATTACGCACGGAAAGCACGCACTTGGAGCGCTATTTGGAACTGCTAATTATTGTACCTTGTCGCGATATTGTACATTTTTTACAGAGCAAATAAAAACCTACAAGCACATTAGGACTTTCACTAAGGATCCCAAATTCCCGACACAGATCCTTCCTTAGCAAAAGGAAAGGACATCACATTAAGTTACTTGTTAGTAATTATAAGTCGCACAGAAAAAGGAGAAGTGTGTGTTACGGTGGTTAGCTGTAAATGCGTTAGCGTGACACAGTATTTTCTTTCTGCGTTCTTAATAAGGTATCACCTATTCACAAACACTGTTTGTGCTAACTTTTAGCTTAATAGCAGCATTACATTTTCTAACTATGGTACGAAAATACGTAACTTATTTGCGGAAAAGCACTATTACTAAAATAATAATATTCATATTTATTGTATACCTGTATATGAACTCTTAATAAATTTGAAATAGGTTCAAAAACTTACTTACGTAAAGTTTACTACACAGGTATTGCATAAGTTTTAACTGTCAGAAACGTACTACAATTCGGTTGATATAATATTCAACTACAGAATAAAATTAACACTAATATTTTTAAGTGTTTATAATTGGTACATACTACAGATTATTTGGTCGTTTTGTAGTTCAACGATAGAATCATATAAAGACTAATATTTTTAAATGGCTGTTAAGAATATACTTTGGACAATGGCATCAATAGGCACGAACTTGGGTTAGACCGTTATCGACTGTATGTATATAAAAAACTAACCCATAAATACCAAGTTTTTGTTATACTCCCTTTCTCATTTACTAGTGGAAACTGGTTTGGTGCTTAACCTACGCGTTTTTTTTCAAAATAACGCATATATTAAACTAAAATAAAACTTTTTTTAACATTAAACAAAAATATGGAATAAATTGGATGGTTTGAGATACTAAAACGAAAATCGATTTTTTGCAGTATTCGACAGTATACGTAGGGACCGTGGGTCGATTTTTTACTAAAAATTTACTTATGAACCGTATAAAATTCGCAGACGTAAAGATGACGCGAATATAATACGGCTTCAGCAGGAAAATATTCAGTCAGCGAGATTCATTTACAAATTCAAGAAACAAGTTTGATGCACGCAAATAAGTAAAACAATTGATTGATATGAATTTGCATAAGTACAGAAAGAGTCAAAAATAAGGCAAAGATAAGGATTATTTGTGGGGTATAAAAGCAAAGGCAGCAATATCCAAAAAAAAATTGAATGCAGTCATCGAGGATTACTAATTTAACATTTACTGTAGGAAACATGATTGTGGAAGGAATAGACACATAAAATCTAAAATTCAGAACACTCTTAGTGACTGCATTCAAAACATTTTTTTAATTTGTTAGATATTGCTGCCCTTGATTTTATACCCCACATTAATGAATATTTGTTTCCCATAATCTTTAGTAGTGCACAGCTTTTTTTCTCTTGTACTCTGCACGCCACTGTAGTTAGTTAATGAACAATGCAAAAAAAATCAATAAAACTGATTGTAGATGTGTAAATTTTAAACAATTTAAAGTGTTTTTTCTCTTTTTGCAATGCATGACGTTGTGTTCTTACCGTTTTTTTAAATTTCTTTATAATATTATATATGTGGCGCTCGTTGCCGTGTGTACTCATACCAAGTCAATATAATATCGAGAGAAGGCTGGACCTTGACTCTTCGGCGTCTCCGTGTCTCAACTCTGCGGTGGGTAACAAGTGTTCTCGGATACATCTCAACGTGTTTTAAATGTGTTTTCGAAATGTGTGTTCGGTTGGTTATGTACCTACTCGTACATTTTACTCTTTCTTCCCACAGAATGCCTGGATTTGTTAATTTAAAATTTTAACTGATATGACAGGTACCTTGTGGCAAATGGATTATTATTTTAATTTCCACTCAACTTTATACTTCATACACGTTGAGTTATTTTGTCACTTTTATTGTTTCGAGAGGAACAGTCACTCTCATGTCTTTATGGGTAAAAAAGCGCAGCAGTTTTCTCTTTCGGTAATGGGAAAATGGACAGGAGGGATGAAGTGTTATGGAATATAATGTAATGTATTTTCTTAGATTTTTACAGTCTCTAAATTTTTCATTATTAATCCTTTACAGTAGGTACGGGTAAAATAAATTAAAATATCACTTTTGTGGATTTAAAATGTGTAACGTTATTTAAAAATGATTTTGTTAAGACTTTAAAACACTGCTTTAAAATGTTATTATTTTTTTGTTATTAATTAATATAATTAAAATTTTATTATTATAAAATTAAAATTAAAATTTAAAATAAAAATAATTACTAAATTATTAAGAATCCGAGAATTAATATTATTATTTATTCTTTTTTTAAATGTACACATGTATTGTACAAATGTACACATATTTAGGTAGGTACCTACTAATAAATGCTTATAAATTTTTACATTAATCATTTATTTATATTGATAATATATAAGTTGCCTACGTAATTAGATAATAAATATCTAACCGCTGATTATTATCAAAGCTTATATCTATTCTATTTCTCCTTGATCAATTTTTTATCATTAAATTTTCTAAAATACGTTATCATCAAAATCAATGGGTGAAAGCACATTCGCAGGTTTGCGTTGAAATACACTAGACCTAGACGTGGTCTGTACAAATAATTCTCTGGTTTCGGTATTGGACCTGATTCGATTCATCCTAAACAAAGCACTATTGAACTTTTAGAAATAATCTAGATTTAGTATTAATATTCCATTCTGTACAGTCAGGTTTAACATTTTGAAATATCGAATTTACAATGGCGTTAAAATATTTTTGAATAGCGTTTAATTAGTGAAAAAACCAATAAAATCATTTTCAACAAATTTCATCTCCCCTTTCTGTTGTAGCGACAACGAAATACAATGTTTGTCTTTTAAATTAAATGTGTTTGGTTCTTCCGAAATGTGGCTATATCAAGGATTGTTCAATTTTAAATTATGGTAAATTATTTTTGTGTCTAGATAGTGGTTTTATTATTTATATTCATCTAAAATATTTGCCTAATAAACTCTACCACAAATGACAGTCACGCAATTTGGTATTACGTCATCACCAATGTTGTTTTAACTTATGCTTCGACTTTAGTTGATGTGAAAATTATTTTCTTAGAAAATCACATGATTTATGTTTGAATTAATGGATTTTACACACTTTTTGCATCGTTTTATGTAAATAGTGAAAAACATTAATATTGATTGAGATTTGTGAGAAAAATAATTCACCATTCTTACTTTTGCGACACGTATTTAATTTAATATGTAATCGATTTAATTTTCGACATTAAATAAAACTATATATTTTATTTAATACAAAATCAATCATTTTTGATATTTAAACTTTTGTTTTCTTACACATTTAAAAATCGTCCGGCCAAACATGTTTATTTTTCAATGTGCGTTCAGATTTAATTTGTAATTTTAGTACTCAAGAAAGTACATAATTTAGGATTAATTGAATGACCATATTATTCTCTTACTATTCAGAAGCAGCTCTTTTTACATATTTTAAAAAGACTATTTTTATATAAAAAAAAGACAATTATCTGACATGTAAATTGTTAAATTGAATTGTTGCCGCCGTGAGGTATCGTTAAAAAGGCGTAGAATAGATACCGGTCGATTCTAAGAGTGAGATTTTTACCAATATAGTTACATCTTTGATGTCGAGTGTACCTTTAATAATTCACAATATTAAAATACGTGTTTTAATTGAATCACTTTTGTCGTCGTAATTAAATTAAAAGGTTAATTTTATTTCGTACCGTGCATCTTAAGTTTCGACGTTTTATTGCCAAAATACAGACGTCGTTAAATCAAGAGGAAAACAAATAAAGAAAAAATTAATATTCAATACACCTGTGACAAATATTTGCATCCGCTTGGCCAGTATCCAGATTATCCAATCGTCTTTTCTGTGACATTGGCGCACAGGAAATTACAAGTTTTGTCGCGGCTGAGTCGACCCTAGTGTGAATATTAACCGACAGAATCAGTAGACTACAGGAACTAGGAAACACGATACGCATTCAGATGAATATAAAGTATTCAAATAATCATTTTTGTACCACTTATTGAATGCATATATACACATATACAGAATGTATTGGATATCATCAATACGTTTCTGAGTCGAAAATGTTAAAAAAAAACTGGCGTGGTTGTAGACACTCTAAAAATTATATGAAAGCTCTTTGAATCATTTGATATGTGGACCTCTATGGAAAGGTTCTTTAAAAAAACTGAATTTGTAGAGTTTCTTATCACAAAGATCCAGGTAAAAAAAGAAAAACATAGATAGGTAGGTACTTTTAAAAAAATAAAAATTCGGAAATAGAAATCTTTTGGACATATTGTAAGAAATACTAAATAAATCCAGAAAAATATTAGAACCGACCATATCTGTGGCATATCTGAAACAAAGAAGAAAGGCAAGGGAACCTCAAAACACCCAAGCTATGTTCTCGATACAGTGGAAAAGAAAAACACGAGCTCAGGTGTCGATATCCTCCTGCACGAAAAGTATGAAGACTCCATTGATAATATTGAAAAAATCAACCATAGAATACTTAAAATATCGCTAAAAGTTGAAAACATCTCAACAAATATCATAAGCGTATATGCCCCTGACATTACAAAACCTTTAGAAGAATCTGAAGAGTTCTACGCACAGCTGCAAGATACAATAAACCAAATATCAACAACAGAGAAAATAATTATTCAAGGTGATTTTAACGCCAGGATTGGAGATACAATTCTAGCAGGCACCAAACAAAGATTCAACGAATCTGCTTTAAATCAAAACGGCGAAATGCTGATAGATATATGTGCGCGAAATGAAATGAGAATATGCAATGCATATTTCCCACATAACATGCAGCATAAATACACATTTGAAAACACAAGGGGAGATAAATCCGTAATTGACTACATAATAAAGAATAAGAATATCCATCCCTCTACAATAAATGATGTCAGAGTACTATCCTCGGCAAATATAGGTTCCGATCATCATCTAGTTCTCTGCAAAATGAAACTGAAGTGACAAAAGAGAAGACGCAAGGAACCTAAATATATCTCAAAACTCAATCTACAATCAATGGAGAATGATAACATAAGAGGACTTTATGTCAACAGAGTGACCGATAAAATTAATCAAAATGAGGTGACCGAAAGTGACAATGTAGAGGACGCTTGGCAAAAGATTAAAAATAACATCAACAATGCTGCAGATGCCTAGGAAGAAAAAAAGTAAATGTGAATGCTGAACCTAATAAGAAACCATGGTATAATGAGAATCTAAAAAACCAAGCAAGGGAAAAGAGGGATAATTATCTGATGTATAGAAGCAACCCCACATCAGAAGAATACAGAAAGTATAAATCCGTACGAAACAGGGTTAATGCTGAAATAGATAAAATAAAGGAGGAATACTGGCTAAAGTTTACCGGAGACATGGAGAGAGATCTTTACGCAGCACAGCGAAGGGTATGGAACATGCTTAGAAAATAAAAAAGCCTATAAAGGAATATATACAAACAAATAAAATATCTATAACTTAAGGGGAAAACTATTTTGAAAATATGTTTGGTAGTGCTAACCAAGCGAGAACTGTTACGCTGGACGATAGCCATGGCGATGGATCAAACGTGATCCTGAGCAATAACGAAGTGATTTCGGCTATAAAGAAGCTAAAATATAGAAAATCTCCCAGAATAGATGAAATCCCAAATGAACTCATAAAATATGGAGGCACAAAGGTAGCGAAAGAATTAAATAAACTATTCAACAAAACCTTAGAGCAATCTGAAATACCAAACGAATGGAGACTGAGTATCACCATCCCTATTTTTAAGAAAGCCTCCAAAACAAACCCGGAAAATTATAGAGGAATATACCTTTCATGCGCATCACAAAAACTCTTCAAAAGCATTGTAAAAACAAAACTGGAGAACATAATTCAAAATTGTGATGAACAGCATGGTTTCAGAAAAAACCGGTCCACCGCTAACGCAATATTTATTTAATAAACCGGCGTATGTGTTTTGTTGACCTCACTAAAGCCATTGACAGAGTGCTTCTAGAAGATGTTATAGATATTCTAACGGAAAAAGATGTACCACTACCCATCATCAAAGCTATTCATAACTTGAATACTAACAAAAAAATGCGCATAAAGGTAAACAGTGATCTATCGAAAGAAATCCCAGCCGCAGTAGGCATCAGACAGGGAGATAGCTTGAACCCCTTCTTATTCAATATCATCATGGATAAGCTAATAGAAGATGTCAATTCACTAAATCTAGGCTACAACATGGGAGACAAAAAGATAGATATAATATGTTATGCTGATGATGCGGTATTAATAGCCAACTCCGAAGACGATCTTCAAAAACTTCTGCACAAATTCCATATATCCTCATAAAGATTCAACATGAAAATCTCCGTAGATAAAAGACTTAGAGCATGGTGACATCGAAACAGCCAATACGATGCAAGCTTGTAATTAACGATAAAATAATACAGCAAGTAATGAGCTTCAAGTACTTGGGTGTCGAGATATCCAGCAGTAACGACCTCTACAAATAAGTAAGAGAGGAAGCAAACAAAGCCGCAACAATTGCTGGATGCTTGAAAAATGCTGTCTGGAGAAACGAACATATGCTCAAGGAGAGCAAAGTTAAGATATATAAGACCTGTGTCTACCCAATCATGACGTACGGTATCGAGAAAAGGGCTGATACTACCAGAACTAAAAATCTCCTAAGAACAACTGAGATGAAGACTCTCCGACCCATTGCGAGACTGACAATCCGAGACCGAGTGAAGAATTCCGAAATACGAAGGACTTGTGACGTCGAGGATATTGTCCGATGGGGAAGATCTAGAAGACGTTACTGGAGAAATCATGTGGAGGGTGCTTGTTCAGAGAGAGTAGTGAGCGTAGCAGCGAACAAGCTGCCGACTGGTACCAGACTCCCAGGAAGACCTCATAAAAGATAGCGAGATAGCTGGACATCTGTATCCCAGGAACAGGCTCCGAGCAATGACAGGACGCAGTCCTAGATGAAGCGGAAGAAGAAGAAGAGGAAGTATCATCCCAAGGTGCTTGATTTCGGACTTGGTAGATAATGGTAGATTATAAATTGAATATTCATTAGAGAATACATTTTTATTTCTTCTAAAGCGTAGAACGAAGCATTTCGAAACATTTATTTCCAGGCTGTGGGCATTGCAATGTGTGTTCAGACGATGTAGGTCATCTTGTAGCTTCTGACAATCTTTGCGTGTAAGATAGTTTTTGAGTTTAAAAAACTTCTTTGTGTCTTCTGGGGTGTTATTCCCTGTTGTTTTACGACCTTTCTGGCAGACGTTTCGGATCCCATTGCAGGGTCCATCATCAGGGCTGATAAATATTAAATTAAGATCACTTGCGATTAGTTTATACCCATTTACTTTCTTGGAATTTATTTCTTACACCCTCTATATGATGAAGGAAGAAAGAAAAATAATTTGTGTCTCGTGCACCGACAACCTTAAACTATTAATTCGTTTAAGTTAAGTTTACGCATTTAGAGAATTTAAAAATAACAAATGAATGGCAAAAACAAGGACGCACCGTTCGTACAGTCACTGAAATATAATGTGGACCCAGTTTTATTCATACTCCTTCGAAAACCGAACTTCAAAAGAATGTTTTCATAACTTCTATGATTAAATTATATTGTTCGAACTTATGATTTTTTGCGCTTATCAATATAAAAATAAATTCAGTCCTTTCTTAGCATAAGCATTTAATAATTATTTACCAGCTAATTTCATAGCTTCAATAAATTCACGAAAGTTTTT
The DNA here is from genome assembly GCA_016648135.1 of Agrypnia vestita. NCBI lineage: Eukaryota > Metazoa > Arthropoda > Insecta > Trichoptera > Phryganeidae > Agrypnia > Agrypnia vestita. Next base: position 109,652 of record JADDOH010008392.1, read on the forward strand.
CCTTGTGTTAAAATTTCATTAAGCCCATTATAAATTAAATTAAATTTTTATTATTTTCTTAAAATAATAAGATTTCACTACTGCTTCTATTCATATAAACAAATTTTGAGTTTTTTGTTTCAATTTTTTTGGATATTACTTTGCTTTTGCTTTTGCTTTTAGAGTTTAATCTTAATTATGTTTGGTGTCTATACAGCAACAGCAAACTGGTTGTAAAAAATGGAATATATTTAGCTTTGTGGACTCGATGCTTTTTTTAATACTTAAAATTGGTGTATTAAGATTAAATTATTTGTTGAGAGCAGAGTTTAAATTTTACTATTGTATAGTATGTACAAATAATAATAATATAACTCTGGTCAACACAGGAAAAAAAGTTTGTACCCCTAATAAAAACTGAATGTATTAAACAGGCTGTGTCTATTTCTAATAGGTTAAATAAAATTAATATAAAATAGTGTCGTACGTACAGTTTTTTTTTATTTATGGACTTATATAAAATACTGTGTTACGTTACAAAATCTTATTTATTATACAGTTAGCGTAATTTCTACATATTTGAAGCATTTTTTAACACAAATTTTAGGTTATTCACAGAAAATAGGAATTATTCACAGAAACGCGTTTAAACACGATGCTCACTCTAAAAGATGCAATTAAAATTGGCGAGACACATTGGTGAAGTATTGCGAGTGCAAATAACACAATATAAGGTTGCAGTGTTAATATTACTTTTATCCGATATTATAATATATTACTACACAAAAATCTGAATCCCTCCAAAGGCAAAAGACAAAATAACATTTTCGAAATCAGCACAATTTCACAAAAAAATTAGATACGTACACTAAAGAGACAAAAAATTTGTTAACTAGTGTAATTAACGGAATCCAAACGCTTTGACCTTTTTAATATAGTATGCGAGTTATATAGCCATTCTTTGCACATCAAACCATAAGTACGATTGCTCATCATTAAGTAAGTCACATCAAGCTATAAGCACGATTGCATGCTGTTTTCGACATTGCGATCAAAATTGATTTTTAATGATTTATGTTTGAAATCATTCGATCGTTCGTGTATTTATACATATAATTAAATTACCAAGATATAGATACAAATTACGAATGTCACGTCGTTTGCAGGGGTTGGCAGAAAGCATATAACGTCCACTTTCATACATCTTCTCCTGCACTTTATTTGGGTATCGAAGCTTTAAACATAGTCATCGTTCAATATTTGGTTTATCTGATCTTACCAGGTTTTTCGCGGATACCCTAAGTTCCTGTTACCTTCGACATTCACCTCATATAACGCATATGTGTATCTTGTTTAAATAAAATATATTACTTCGATAAAATATATAACTCTGATGTTAGATAATGTTTGAAATTATCATGGAATAGACCCATTGTTTATTGTCTTAATAAAATATATTACCGCGTATTCTTTAGTTTGAATAAAAAACATTACCTCGATATATTATTTTAAAAACATGTACATCTGTAAGGAGTCCTTGTGACTTAATTTCTACTAGGAACTGCAAGCGAACGCGTCTGAGATTGCATTTCGCATCCGCCGGCACTTGCGCGGAATAAGTGTCTGCGCTCTGAGCAAGTGATAATATAGTCTGGCAGCGGGGACACGCGGCCGGGAGCGTACTCCTCGGTCCGTGCGTGGAGTCGGTAATGTCGTGAAGCCCGAAGGTCAGGAAACTGGTTCGACTGCCCACGGTGCCCCGGTCGATGCCGACGAGTCTGGTCAGGTGTTAATATTTTTTTCAGACAGAATTGTGCCACGCCACGTCGCTTTTTCCAAACGTTACCGTAAAATATTTCCATGATTCTGGAAACAAATGCTTCTTGACCATGGCCTTCCGAGATCGAAGCGCCATTTAAAAATAATTACGCATTTTTATTAAAAACGCAACAATTCTGCAATATTAAATAATTAAAAAATAGATGGTCGATTTAGAAATATCGCAAATTTCGATTCAAATTTGTGAACAAATTTATTATTAATAATTTTAAAAAAAACTTAGAAGGGTACACGGAAAAAATATATAGTCACTTGTGGGACGCTACCAATTTCGCTGTAGGTATCATTTATTTTCATGTCAAATATAAGGTAAAAATTCAATGCACAGTTGGTTAAATGGTTAACTTTTTTTATTTTTTTTATTTCTATTTAATTTTAAGTATAAAATTTTGTTTGGACTGTGCCTGTCTCACTAGAAATATCTGTGTTAAGACAGGCATAGTTTACAATATTGTGTAGGTTCAATAGATAATAAAGTGTTTAAAGTAACGCAATAGAAAATATATCTTATATATGAGGTAATATTGTGTTAGTGTGTTTGTGTAAGTGTGCCTATTTTATCTCTCCCCTTGTTTCGGATCCACTGTTTTATTTTGTATTTTATGTTAGGGTTGTAAATTGTGGTTAGCCCGGATTGTTTTAATTCGTCAAGCATGCAATTAAGTAATTTGTGTCCAAAATAGTTATAGCTCCTTTGTCCATACGTGGTATGTAACCTTGGGATTTGTAGATTGAGTTTGTTTGACCGTGGTGTGATAATTATTATTGAGTTGGTTTAAACTGTATATTTTTGTGTTTGTATGTGTATTTAAGAGTAGTATTCGCATAAATTTGTTTTATATCGAATACGTCGAATTTGTTGAATATTTCATGTTCTTGTTAAAATTGAGGTTCTGAGGATTACTTTTATAGCAATTTTTTGAGTTGCAATAATTGGATTGAGTGCACTCATAGTTGCTCCTCCCCATGCAATTATGCCGTGTTCTATAATTGATTGGCAGATTGCAAAGTATATCATTTTTAGGAGTTTAACGTTAAGAAAGTTTCTAATATTGCGCAGAAAAAAATGGCTTTTTTATTTTGTTTGATATGTATTGTATGTGGAGATTCCATTTGATATGAGCGTCGACTATAATACTTAAATATTTAATTTTAGCAGTATGTTCAATGTAGGGACATATGCAATTTTCAGTGTTGAAATTGGAGCAACGGTGTACTTTTATATTGTGTTCAGCCGATGATTGACCATTTATATTTATGCTTAATGTTATATATTTGGTTTTATTAATATTAAGTGTTAAGGTGTTACTGTCTAGCCATTTTTTTACAGTACGTATATCCTTTTTAGCTTTTTTAAATACTGATGACTATGTATTTGCTTGGAATTGTAGCACAGTGTCATCGGCGAAACAAATAGATGTCATTAATGTAAATTAAGAACATTATTGGCCCTAATATACTACCCTGGGGGACTACGAATTTATTGAATTTAGTGACTAGAGGTTTACTTGTAGTGTTTTTTATTCTAACTCTTTGGTTCCTGTCCGAGATGTAAATTTCAAACAATTTTAGTTCTTTTCCGGAGGTACCAATTTTGTTAAGTTTTTCTAGTAACTTTTTTATGGGATATTGTCTCAAATGCTTTGGCGAGGTCTAGGAAGATGGATATACATTTTTGACCTATATCCACATTGTTAGAAATGAAATCCGTGAGACGGGAAATAGCTTTTGTTGTTCCCATTTTAGATCTAAAGCTAATTGGTTTCCTGAAATGATGTCATTACTCTCGAGATATTTTATAAGTTTGATTTTTATAATTTTTTCAAATATTTTGGAAAAGGAGTTGAGTAATGTAATTGGCCTATAATTTTTGATATCACTTTTGATTTCTGATTTACGAATTGGAATTATAAGTCCTTGTTTTAGTTTGGAAGGGAAGTGTCCAATACTTAAACTTAGATTGATTAAATAGCGTAAGGGCAAAGACAATTGTTCCTTCATCGTTTTAATTAAATTAGTTGTTATCCCGTCCACACCAGCGGTATATTTATTTTTTAATGAGTTGATTATTTCTTCAACTTCTTGTTTTCCTACATTTTTGAGAGAGAATTTATGGAATGTTTCACGATTTGGATTCTATGTATCAATTCTGTTATTACGTGAGGTTGGGGGGATTTTGTTGGCTGAGTGAGTCCCAATATTTGTAAAGAAGTGATTGGCATGATTAACAATTTACAACTTGGTGTAATTACTTGATTGTAATCATAATTGATAACTCCAGTCAAAGAAACTTCCCGATTCAAATCCTAATGGTGATCACAGTAATATATTATTATTATTATTAGTATTATTTCTGTGTTTTTTGTTATAAATATTATTTCAAATTTGTAATAAAAAAAATTATAAATAATCCATACCTATAAAACTCAATTTCTGTCTATTCTCTATACAGATCTACATCGTTTGATCGATTTGAACCGAATTTTGCTTACTTGTTCTTCAATATCCGGCGAAAAACATATGACACGTATACCTTCTCCCCCTTTATCCCACCCACTTCCTCTGATATATTACAAATCTAAACCGTTTAACAAATCTAACCCAAATTTAGCATAGGTTATGTTAGCGGAAAACATAGGTCACATTTCCCCCTTCCACCCTTACCCCACCTCTCCCACTGACATATTATCTGTAAAAATTTGTAGCGTTTAACAAATCTAATTGTGCATACTTATTCATTAGAACCTAGTGGAAAACAACCGTCAATATATTTTCTGTACTAATCTACACCGTTTGACAGATCTGACAGACATTTTTCGTATTGAAATTTTTAATATTTAGAACACTACGAAAAAAAATGTGCACCATTCCCTCATTAAATGGGAACATTGTTATCATTAAGAAGTTTTACAAAACGATGTCATATTACCCCTACAAACATTTTTAAAGTAAATCTTTTACCCGGGCAATGCCGGGTACGACCGCTAGTATAATATAATATCCACATCCAATTCCGCTTTCAAAATTAGTGTGATTTCAAAATTTGTTTTTTAAAAAATCAAAACATTGACTTAATGCTTTTTTAATAAAATACTCTGAATAAGATTTTTTATAATTTTTTATAATTTAAAAAAAAAAAAGTATAATTCTCTACATAATCATGTCCATCACTAATTTAGCAAAACCGCAACCAGATGGCTCTAATAATAATGAGGTATAATATAATAATGAGTTTTAATATAAAAATGAGATATCAAAATTCTCTATTTATTAATGTCCATCACTATCGGTATGCTACGCTTCTCTAGATAGCCTGGTCTCACAGTCTTAACTGGCGGACGAAATCCATAAAAAATATGTAATTTTTGACAGGTTGTAGATATTTTTCATTAATCTTTAAGTAATTATTTTCGTAACTGTACCCTAATAGGATCACAGAAAACTAAGCAAATTTATGTGTTAAAAAGAGAATGAGACATTTAAAGTTTTGTTTAGTGTATGAATGATGACGTAGGTTTGCATGAACGATAAATTTTATTTAATGAATGAATGATTTGTTTTAATTCGATACGAATGTTTAACGAAACTACATCGCAACAAATTACAGTTTTTTTAAAAGGATTATTATTTTTTAGATAAGTTTTAAATAAATGAACTATTATTGAGAAATTTAAGCAAAGATTTTAACTCGAAATTTCATAATCGAATTTAATCGTAATAATGTGTGCTTTAATCAACTTTTATAATGTATACCTATACTAAAATATTTTTAAGACGAAAATATTGTAATTCACGCATTTACGTCTGACGCATGTTTCTCGCTTTTTTAACACGCACCGTCCAAATTTGCCGACAGCATAATGTTATGGGATTTTAATACACACCTACACGATGACACATAATAATTTTTGTTCTTAAGATGAAACGTATTAGCTTGTTTGTCTTATGGTTAGGACTCTCGCCTCATGATCCAAAGGTCGCGGGTTCGAATCTCACTCCAGACCAGCAAGTTAGTCCTATTTTCATAGCACAAACGTTTAGTTTAGTTTGAAAATAGTAAGAATATTGATTTGACATGTATTTCATATTCGCATCTCTATTTTTTAAAAAATATATAAATAAATAAAAAGTAAAATCGCAAATTTTTTTAACACTCCCGTTTCTCGACAGGGTACTACATCACCCCAAAATCTTATTTTTAAAACCATTTAATAATTATTTATGATATTATGTCAGTATTTTTTGTGATCCACATAAATATTCCAAAGAAAATAATGTGATAATGAGTAGTAAAACAGCCAAAAGTAGAAAAAAAAATGTTTTTCCACAGACAATTGGGAACTTTCTATACTATATGGTCACGTCATTGTGCTTCCGCTTAACAGCTTCGTCGACTGGATTCTTGTGAGTGATGAGACATAAACTACTACGGTTTCTCATTACACGACGATAAATTTAGTAGAATCTTGTTCGCATTGTACGAGTAAAAGAAATGTAATTTAAAATACAATAGAACACTTTCCAACCGTTTTACTTCATTTAAGTCACTTTGTACCCCACTCCGACCATGATCCCATCTTCCGGTAACCGAAGGTTAAAATTGCGTAAGGTTAATTTCACTTACAAAGCAGTGGGATTTAAAAATAAATTTTAATAATAAAACTAAATCAACTCTTCCTTCAAACTTCGTAAGCTAACAAGATTAGTCACGTTATATTTTTTTATTCTTTTACATACAAATTACAAATAGGTCATTAATGACCCTAATACATAATCCTTACTAAATGATACACAGTGCGTTCAATATATATACTAAATGGAACGCCAACAGCCCACTGCAATCAGAAAGGAAAAATTGATAGATATAGAAAGGCAAATAATTGCCCAGATCTTGTGGATCCAATAAGAACCCACGTGAGGGAATTTCTTGCTATATATAT
>JADDOH010008393.1:0-53581 GCA_016648135.1 Agrypnia vestita
GACGGCCGGAGACCAAAGTTGATAATGAAGAATTGAAGGCTATTGTGGAAGCGGATCCATCGCAAACCACATCCGAGTTAGCTGCAGGCTGCGGTGTTAGTGATAAAACTGTTTTAATCCACTTGAAGCAAATTGGTAAGGTGAAGAAGCTTGAAAGGTGGGTACCTCACGAATTGAGTGAAGCAAATCAACAAACGCGCGTTGACTGCTGCGTTGCATTACTCAACCGGCACAATAATGAAGGGATTTTAAATCAAATCATTACCTGTGATGAAAAGTGGATCCTGTACAATAATCGGAAGCGCTCATCGCAATGGCTGAACCCTGCCGAACCAGCCAAACCATGCCCCAAGCGAAAATTGACTCCAAAAAAGTTACTTGTGAGCGTTTGGTGGACTAGTGCTGGTGTCGATCACTATAGCTTTCTTAAATCTGGCCAGACGATTACGGCAGATGTCTATTGTCAGCAACTGCAAACCGTGATGGAAAAGCTAGCTGCTAAATAACCGAGGCTGGTTAATCGCTCTAGGCCACTGCTGCTTCATGATAACGCTAGACCACACACTGCACAACAGACGGCTACCAAATTAGAGGAGCTTCAATTGGAATGTCTAAGACATCCACCGTACTCTCCGGACCTTGCCCCAACAGATTACCATTTTTTTCGAAATTTGGATAACTTCTTGCAAAGGAAAAAATTCAACTCCGATGGGGCAGTCCAAACCGCCTTCAAAGATTTTATTGATTCCCGTCCGAATGGTTTTTTTAGTAAAGGGATCGATGAACTACCTATGAGATGGCAAAAGTGCATAGATAGCAATGGTACAAACTTTGATTAAATAAATATATTATAATAAAAAAAATCGGCTTTATGGTCCTCCCATACTAAACGCCAATTTCATATGTAAGGACCTAATATATACCACCTGTCATTAATTTTCTGATTTAAATGTTTTTTTTATTATTCCTATTTTCAAAAATGATTTAAATTTTAATGAGTATTTCTTAATAGGGATTTGACATAAATTAAATGTATGTATTAACAACTCTGAGTATGTGTCTCTTTAATTAAAATAAAATAAAATTAGTTAATACAATTATAATAATTTATTATTCAAGACAATAATTTGATGATGTTATATAATGTTGATAGGCATAAAGGATGACTTATAACTATATTTGTCTAAATTGTGAATAGTTTCAGGTTCGTTTGTGCAATTATCAATATTCCATAATGTTGTGCGAAAGGAAATGAAAAGGACTCTGTCTTTCGACGAAGGAAATTCAAACGGAAATAAGTCATTCCAAGTAATCGGGTGGAGCTGTGTCAGACATACACACCGACTTGTTTCTCCAACAAGAACAATAAATATTATTTCCAGACTTCTCCACTGAGGTACCACACATGCATATTAATGTGTAAGTGTCATGCGACGGATTAATTTAGAAAACTATTGTTTCATGGTTTATTTTTATAAAAATAATTAAATACAGATAGATTATTTCTAATAAATGTAATTCATATTAATAAAAACACAATAGTATTAAACAGTAAAGGATATATATAGACATTGAGCATCGTTGTATATTTGTTATTGCATTTTTTTTTCTTATATGTAGGTACGTGGTATATACTACATACTATTTAATATGATTTAAATAAAATGATACTCCTCTCCTACTCACGAGTTATATTACACGTGTAGAAGAGAAATACCATGTTAAAACTGTTACTATCATTATTGTATATATACGGGAGATGAAAGCATAATTATGAACTGAAATTAAGAAAAATTAAAAGCTACCTATTTCAAAAAGGATTTGGTTATTTATAATATTTAATTTGCTTAAATAGTTATATTTATCGATGCTTTTTAGAGGCAGATTTATAGCTTCCTGTTACTTAAAACCTCAGATATCTATGACGATTTATTCTGAAAACAGAAAGCATGAAGTTACAAACACTATCTCCGTTTGTACTGGTAAATGAGAGATTCAAATTCACAGAATACTAGCAGTCAGTGGTCTGATATTTGACCGTGGTAAGCATGCAATAGGGTGCAATACAAAGCAAATATCAAATTATATCTCGGCGTCAACTTACCTACAATATGTTACGATTGACATCTGCAATACGATTGACTTGATTAATTAACCAATATGGACGGAAATATTTGGCATGCTTACTAATATACTAATGGACTTGGATTATTGCCATGCGCAGTACAGTATACTAATTAAATATTCATTTATTTAGACATTAGAATACAAAATATAAATATTTTTATACGGTTTTATTATCAATGTATATTTCAAATTGTTTATCAACTAATCTACACATAATACAAATGCTTGAATAATGTTGTTCCAAGTAGTGCACATATTTCCAGTAGCTAAATCATTTGAGATTACATTAAAGCTGTGAAATGTATACATTGTTTCAAATAAATATTAAGTAAATTATTTAATTTATAAAAAAATTATATATATCATTTACTTTTCAAGTTACTTTAAGAACGGCATTTAATGAGAAAAAATATTGATAGAGAATGAAAGTATATATAAATTATTTTCTTAAATCAATTTTACCTTTTCTACTGAAAAGTATATTGGTCTCAATTCACCTTAAATATATCGCGAAAATAACTCTTTTTTAGGACCAGAGTTCCTAAATAACATTTTTTTGTAAAGACAACTTCTCATATTACTAAAGTAGAATTATTAATTCACGTGCTGGCAACATTATTTTATCTGTCACTTGTCTAAATTTGACATTCGTAAAGGATATTTTAAAATCAGCTGGTTGAAATCATTATTAATGGAAAAACTTCAGGTAAGATTTAAAAAAAATGTAAACACAATTTAAAAATACACAATTTTGGATTTGAGTGCAAATTTTTTGTTAATCAATTATAAATCGTCAGAAATTGTTCAACAATGACTGTTGTAGGTCTGCATCACTGCGCATTTCCGAATAAAAAAATGGTTTATTTTTACAGAAGAAGTTACCTATCTGAGAGGCAGATAGAACTTATTTGAGACAGTTAGAAGCTGGAAAATTTCCGAGGATGGTTTAGACGATTCCGGTAGTGAAAATAAAGAGGATCAGTTGCAATTTATGCAAATTTTGATCATATTGCGCGGAATCTTCAGAATAGTAATGTTGTACAGCAGGATGACGAATCAGACTCACCACTTATTATTGAAACGCAACAAGATGATGCTGAAGATCAAATATTTTAAGAATATTCTTTGGTTTTGGGTATTATGCCGTATTATTACGACCTGTTATTACGGCCGAAGTTTCGGATCCTGCCCTGATGGTGGACCCTGCAATGGGCAAATTCCAAAAAGGTCGTAATAACACGGCATAATACCCCAGAAGATCCAAAACAAAAAATCAACAGTTTATATTTAAGATCAACAATTGATAAATGAACCTATTTCCTCTAGAAAATCTTCAGCAAGGCGCAGCGTAAATAGGGACATTATTTGGAGAAAACGCAATTTAGAACTAAAATCAAGTTCCTTGAAATGTTCTGATAATACTGAATATTCTTCTGAAATCAAGAATATGGATACTCCATATAAATTATTTGCATACTTTTTCAATGACAATATTAAAAATAAAATTATCCATGAAAGTAATTTATATTCAACACAAAAGCAAATATCTAATCCATTTACGTTAAAAAAACTGTACCTACATGTCTATTATTCATAATCCTAACATACGTCTGTACTGGTTAGATAAATATGGATATAGTGCTATAAAACGAACAATGTCAAACAAAAAGTTTGAAAAGACTGTCAGGTATCCATTTTAATGATAATAATAAGTATTAACCAATCGATCATCCACATCATGATAAATTGCACAAAATCAGACCCATTATATCTCATTTAAATTATCGTTTTACTACCATACCCATACCGTAACGTCTGGCAATAGGTGAATATGTATGTACTTAAAAAATACATCATTTCACGAAGCAATACCTACCAAATAAACCACATAAGTGGGGTTTTAAACTTTATGTGATTTGGATTTGTAAATGGCTTTAAAGTCTACTGTGGCGAGGAAAAAAAGCCACTTTTGAATAGAGAACACGATGTAATTGGAAAAACTGGGTGTAATTAGAAACACTGTTATCTGATTAAGCCGTATAGTGCCTAGAAAAGTCAATCACATTATTTACTTTGACAATTATTATACGTCATTGCTATTGGTGTCTTACTTATACAAACAAGGTATTTATAGCCTTGGTGCAGTACAACTGAATCATCTTCCAAAAGTCAAGCTACCAGACAAAAATAAGGTTATGAAAAGTGATGTACCATTTTTCGCTAGTAGTTAAGTAAATTCCTAACATTACTATGAACAGGAATGCTCAGCTTGTATTCTAAAAATAATTACTAGTATGTATAACGACGCAAATCAATCGCTCGATGGTTGGATCGCCGGCACGAAGAGGAAGGAAAAGCGCAGAGAGGGATGCAGAGAGACAGCGGGTTGCGCGAACAATCCCAGGGACCTCCAAGAAGATCGCATCCAGGATGGCGTTGTTCCTACATCGGAGCGTGTCCCAGGAACATCACGCTCCGTCAAACGATACCACATGGCACCTGAACTTCGGCTGGCATGTCGACATCATGATTATTAATAATTTGTATTCAATAATTAATGTAATTCACGAACTCTGACGTTGAATTAAAAGGCTTAGGTATTAGTGAAAATTTTGTCATACCGATGAGCTTCAGAGTAGTTAGCGGCTGATATTGCAAGTAATTTTATAAAAGAAGCGAACTAAATTCAAGATAGGAATAGCTAGCTGTAGTTAAAAATAAAATTCATCATTGTGTACTAATTTTATAATAAATTGTATTAATAATCTAATCTAATTTCAGTTCCCCTAATATAAAATCCATTTGATCAGTCTAGATCCATACTTTATATTAACGAACCCTAGTTTCATGTATCTCTCTGAACAGCCAGTGAGGGAGAAACAAGTTCAGACCACATGAGCTCATTAAAAATCATCTAGTATAACACCAGTTCGTGGATCTTGACTTAAGTGTAACCAAACACCTGGCCACCACTCTAACCTCCAAAGTAAATAAATAGATAAATAAATAAATAAATAGATAAATGAATAAATGAAATAAGTTGATGTTATCATTTATAGCATGAAGTCGGTATCGATGTCTCCAGGTACATATAGATTTAAATTTCATTGAACGTACTGTACGTGATGTTAATTTGAATTTTGTCAATAAAGTAATGATTTTTCCATTGAATTTTAGATTAAGGTATTGTAAAACTACCTCCTATTGAAGGAAATGTGCCATCTGCGCTTATTCCAAATGATAGTGTGTATCAAAATGCTTTTCGAGGCAAATATGCATAGTAAAGCGCATTTCGTAGTTTCGTAGTAAATATTTGAGTGAATGAGCAGTTCTGTGCCCAAGGAACAAATACGCTCGGTTAGTTAATGGAGATATATTGTGACAGTTAGAAAGTCCATTGCTTACTTACAATTCTATTAGTATTCTATTTGACAGTTTTGATGAAGGTGGATTAAATATACAATAAACAATTGAGTCAATGAGTTAATTTCCTAGTTGGATTTTTAAATGACATAAACCTTAATGGTTTTCCACTCCATACGTTGAAAATGAAATATTTTAGTTGTAAATTGATGATGGTATATGTTCACAGTCACTTAGAGTAAGCATCTTAGGTCTGGAATCCACAACAGATTACATACATTGCGAGATTAGAACAAATTCAAAACAGGTTTCTATACCATCTCAAGGTAAATCCGGTATAATATTTCGAATCATATATGGAAGCAACCGACTTCCACAACAGGAGAAACCTGGAACATAGCTGATCTTTGATCTGATCTGACACACACCACCAGCTGATCAAATATACTTTTCAAGTTACTTCAGAAACATATTGGCTATCCCAGCCAAAGGAGCTGGTTTCTCTCCATGCTCCATCAAGGCAAATCCGACAGTCCTTGCTCTTCCGTGCACCTACTCAAAAGTAAACCTCTTATAACAGAACTCGTTCATCTAGCGAACATGTAAAGCACACAATAATCACTTCAACGACATCGATATAATTAAAACTAACATCTCAACTCTTAAAAATCGTATTTGAGCGGCCTATGTCACATTCTATATGTTTCTATACGTTCATCGGACTGACTCAGACCGATTTTAAAGATAAGCGCACCCCAGCGAAACTCTAATCACTCTTTGCACATAGCCCCTAACCTCACCACATACACACACACCTGCCTCTCTATTTATTTATTTTTTCTTATTGTTTTGTTCTTGTCCTTTCTGGAATACTTTGGGTAGGAGTAAGGGGGGAGAAGAGGTAAATAAAAAATTGTAAGATAGTAGAAGCGAGGAGAGAAATTAGAGATTAGTTGTATTATGTATCTAGTTGAAACTATATATATATATGCTATATATTTCAAAAATACGTTGTATTCTGATTTAAAGGGACCATTGGCCCCGAAGCATGTTGGTATTTTCAATAAAGTAATGGTGTAAACATAGTATATTCTTGTTTATTATGCATATAAATAAATGATTTAATGAATAAAGGTCGCTTCTCGACCAGTAGTGCCCGCTATGCGGCTATTGTTGTCTGCTGGCAGATTTCTGTAGGAACCATTTTTCAATGCGGAATACAGAATTTATATCGCAAATAAATGGGAAATGGTCTACTCAGTAAAGCGATGGGAGATAGCCTATTGCTTTTTTGAGTAGATGTCGTACACTGCAGCAAGCTTTCACTGATTGCTTGCTGCTAGGCCCCGCGGATGACCATGGTGGCCACTCTGTAACCAATAGTGATGAGGTTACATAATGTACGTCTATGTAATTTTCTCATGCACAAGTGTTTCACGATTTTGCTATAGTATTTTGGCTTCATGGTCTGCTGTAGGCTTAAAATTCTATATTAAATTCTAAAATATATAGAATTGCTGGCAATTTCAGAATTCTGAATTTGAAGTATTTCTTCTTTTTACATTAACTCTTTGCCTAGTATTTAATCTATCTCACTCGTATTCACTCATATGTGGCTCTCTCTGAATAGTATTTCTACATTAATGTTAGTTTTCTGTTTTATTTGACACTGGCGTTCTTAAACTCACGCTATTTATTCCTCATCGTCATTTTTGAAAATTGCAACTTACATTATCTGCGTAATAATATATATATATTTTTTCATAAAATATTGATTTTGTTTAAATATTTATACTGTTTTATAAAAACAATATGGTAAAAATTTCTACATGCACATTTACAGGATTCATATTATGTATAGATGAAAAAAAGTAAATTATTCTTTCTCATAACAATAGACAAAACTTACCAAGTCTACCGGAGGATTATTTAAGTACTAAGTAAGTAAGTAAGTAAGGAGTAGCAAAGCACTAACATAGAATGTGAGAGATCAGGTATCGATTCCCGGCACCTCCTATTAAAAGAATATAATTTTTTTTACTGGGGGACCTACATAGCCCCGGATATTGCAATAATTTGGCAATTTCAGACATCCTATAAATTACTAGATCTTGCATCAATTATATAACTCATTGCGCAGAAGTAGCTTTACAAGACAAAGATATCCTGACTGAAAAATCTAAGGTTTGAAAAGTCCACAGTATAAGTATTTAGAGCTGTGATGAAATATTTAATGGCAAATAAAATACTGATCGCCAACCCCATAACCAGAAAATTAGAAGAAAAAGAAAATGACCCAGTGAATAAACATATGTTGAGTTAAAAAAATTACAAAATTCAAATACAAATAACACGATTTTAATCATTTGCATTAAACCTGACAATCGTAATTTATGTTTAAAAGTCGAGCGGGGTTAAACCCAGATTTTTTTTCAGGTAACTATTTTAATAAATAATACGCCTCATGTGAAATCTCGGGCATGTGACGGAAACACATTCATAATAAATGTGGCTACAAAATAATCGTCTCTTTCTAAATGAAAAATAACTCGCAAAGAATAACATAAATCATATTCTTCTTTCCAACAGTTCGCATTTTTGTGACGTTTCTTTTCTATTGGGGTTGTTCAGCACTTGTATTACGTCGCTGTAATACCGGATTTATAGCTTTAAACAGTGAACTTTATAACCGAACTCCGCTTGAGAATAGCCTGTTGAATTTGAATTTTTCTTTATCATTTTATTATCAAGATTTATCTTTTTTTATATATATTTCTAAACCTTTAAGAGAATTATTATCGGAGTGCCCTTTTACAATTTTTGATTTATTTTTCCTATAAAATTTTTAAATCGTACAGATATTTTCTCTATTTTTTAAAATTGATGAAATTTAAAATTAACTTTGAACATACAGATTATTTATATATTTAACCAATCGGTTTCGGACAAAGTATTTTCTTAAATATAAATACGAGAAATATATTTAAATTAATTTAAATATTTCGAATTTGCAAATACTTAAAATATACTATTATAAATGTTTTATAACATAATGCATTATGATTGTGAATTAAATATTTTAAGACGTTGTTTTAAACTGGTTTTAGAAATAGATTTTTGGAGTTATACTTCTTAAGTTATCTTAGATACTACACATATTGGAAGCTTCAACAACCGTAGAGCATGCAAAAGAAGATGTATGAATGTAGCCGAAGTAAAATAGTATGTCAAGATAGAAGAATACCATAATCTATGCTCTCCGCCTACCTCTGCGGAGAAACGGCATGCGAAATGGTTAGTTAGATAGTTACATCTTTAGGTGAGTTTGGGGTGAAATTTAAGTATGCAACGAAATAAACGCGCATAATGCGACAATATTTAGCGACAATTTTTACCACGAAGTTATTTAATTCAATTTTTTTTTTTATTATAAAATTTAATGTCGTTGCTGCACTGAAAGACGTCAGTCTCTTTATCGACATAGAAAAGGATCTTGTAGTCTCCGGATATTTCTTTAGTTGTCAGTTCTGGCGGTTGGTTTGTTTCGCGCTCCTTTACATTAAAATAGTTATATTTTTCACTGTACTATGGCGGTTGTGCTGTGAAATGAGATATGTTGTTTGTTTTATTTACATCAAGGAATATCTTGTAGCACGGATGTATAAGAACACCATTATTTATTTATTAGGTATATATTTTTTTGCCGTATATATGTTTTAAATATATACATATACATTTTTAATAAAGATGCGAACATTCTTTAAATAAAATTGCATTAAATATTTTTTTTTTAAATAAAGGTACGAATACGAAACACATGCTGCATCAATATTCTTATTATTTTTAAAATATACTAAAGACTTTTTCTATGAAAATAGGCAAAACTTGTTGGTTTTATGGAATGGTGCTCTAACCATAGATTATTGGATCACTAGGCAAGATTCATAACTACTGTACTACCTACTATACATAGTTTAATGGGTTAAGTGTCTCAAGGTTTATTAAATTAAGAAGATTTCGATATTTCCGACAAGTCGTGATATCCCTAGTTAGATGCAACTCATTCATCTACCGTGAGGCAGACTTATTTATATTTTTTTAACAAATAGTCCGTCAACAAGTCATTATTGACCCTAATAGGTGGTCCTAGAATTACCTGCATTAGATTACAAAGCATAAATATTTTATGAATATGATATAATTACACAATACCTACACTTTTAAGATAAATTAATAATAAATATTGTCTTAATGACAAAACAAAAGATAAATAATATTCAGAACAAAATAAAGATGGTTGCAAATTAATAAATACAATTTAGTAATAAGTTCCAGAAGTTTTTACACAATATACAATTTTTTATCATAAATTAGTAATAAATAATGTCTAAATGATAAAATAAATTGTAAATCATATTCAGAACAAAATAAGGACTGTCATTAATCAATATAAAATGAGTTCTAGGAAAAAGTTTTACGATGAGTCCGCGAGTTCCAAAGTCAACATTTAACCCAGGATACTATACTTTTGTGTACATTTATATGTTTACAATTTTATACCTCACGGATTGTATAATAATATTTTACATTTATATGCAACTAGCTGTAACCCGTCAAAAGTGACAGTATTTTTACCTGTCGGTTCCTAAGAAATAAGTATTTATTTATTTGCATAAAAAAATACTATAAAGAAATAACTATGAACAAAATTTTTTGTAAGTAAAAATAATTTTGAAAAATGACATATTTAAAAATGATAAAAAGAAATGTAAAAAGAATAAAAGAGAATTGAAAAAAATTACATTAAAAACGGAAAAAATATTCGTAAAAATTTTCACGTAAAAAAACTATCAATTAGTTACGGACGTTACACGAAGTTACGGGGATAGACAGACAACGAAATCATTGGAATTGGGATATTATAATACGGATTGTATTATACTTACAGATTATGTAAGAATATCTATATTTTATTACATAATAATAATAATGATAGTTATTATATTATTCTATTACTAAAACATCCAAATGTACATCAATAATTGTATATTTTGATATTTTAGTGATGGACCGAGATCAGCTGGAAATATTTTGATACCTAAATGTAATACCAGCAAAGCTCAACACCATTTCACCTATCAAGGAGTATCATTTTTTAATGGTCTTCCCAATGAAATGAAGACGCAAAAACATTATAGAATTTTCAAAACTAAATTGAAAAATCTTTTACAAAAAACAATCACAATAACGCAATGAAAAAAATCTTACCAAAAACAATCATTATATACATACTTTTAAATGTTATTGCAATACCTTCTTAATATTTAATTTTTATAGCATAATTAAACGTTTTCTTGTGTATATCTTATTTATGTAATGTAATATCTCACATTTTTGTCTTCTTGTATTATTTATATCTTACTTACTTAATTTAATGTTTTAATTTTAATAACTTAATCTAATGTTTTTTTTCTATTTCTTACTTATTTAATCTAATGTCTTACTGCTAATGATTACATTAACAACAGATGTATAAATATATGACAATACTCCCCACTTCTAAACAGGAGAATAAATCCTCATTTTAAAGTGGGTAAGTGTGAAATATAGGTAAATGTGTATTAATTATATTATATTGAATACAGTCACTCTTAAGTTTGTACATTTACCAAATAAATTTAATAAAAAAAAAATTTACATGTGTACATTTCTATGTTTACAATTTATCACCTCACGGATTTTATAATAATTTTATAAAATACGTTTCAATTTTTATTTTATTATAATCTTAGTTAACTTCTTCATTCAATTATTCAAATATAATATTACATTCAATTTTTGACCAAATATATTGCCTTTAGATGTACTCGACTTTGCTCTCTGATAACAGATAGGAATATCACTACAGAAGATATCCAGAAGCGAATAATTATTTCCGCCTCCAAAATTAGATAATGTCCAGACTACTGACCAGAAACACTAAGATACTCGTATTTGTAGTACACAAAATATCTCATCATACCACTGCTCACATACGCAGCTAAGATATGAGTACTGACTGACTAAGAGGAACGAGCAAGAATTTTCAAGCGTATCTTTTGAATAATTCTAGACAACGGACTCAGGCCCAATTTGGAGAGAATATTTAGATGATTTAAAAGTTAAGGTACGACTTAAAAACATAATTTTCAGTACAAAACAACATTTTAAGACGTACCTTGAAATCATCTAAGTATTGATTTTGAATTCGGGCCTCAGGCGCTACAACAATGCGCTCTGTACTTTGTTTAGTAAAAATAGATCTGGCCTTTTCATGAATGATAATGGAGGTATTGTATTCCAATGTTGCAATGTCGAAGTTCAAGGTTACTATAACTTGGATAATAATAATGATGCAACAGCACAATCTGTGCAAGGTACACCAGGAAACAGGTCCATTAGTGTGATGCATCAAATTGCAAGTAATGTACAAACGCTTGGCTTACAATTATCATACTCATTTAGTAAAAATATATTTGAGCTGATATTTCAGTTTTATGTTTTATATTAATATATTTTAAGAAACAGCTAATTAATACGCTGTTTTATTATTTTCCTAGTTTGGAGTCTCAATCGTCCGCGTTTTTGTAATTTATTTGCATTATTCTTAACACGGGAAGGACTAGCCCCAAACTTTGCAGTTATTGTGAAGTTGGGTTCAGAATGGTGTACATGAAGCCAGGGGCGTGCAGTGAGAATATTGAAGCAGTCAGAGCAATTACGTGAATCGTTTCTAAATTTCGAATGTTATTATACTAGGATATAAATTATTGTGTTTGTAGCATGCATATTACCGAGAAGTGGAATTACTGGTGAATAGGTAAGATAAGAAGTTAATGCCGGTTTAACAGTAATTTAAACTGTGGTTATTATGCCATTAAGGTATTATTACAAATCAATTTTTTAAATACATTTTAATGAACGGAAAATATTAGAAAACTTATTTATCGTACACAACTTATAAATTAATTATTTTTTAGAAAAGGCATTACAATGGACCCTTAAAAAGTAAAAAAAAAGTAAAAAAGTTCAACGTGGCATGGTTTATGCTGGTTTTAATTTCTAATCTGAACAGATTTTAATTCATAACTAGTTGCCTGGATTATTGTAGGACATATTGTATTTCTTAAGAATGGTATGAATTTCTAGGTAAGCAAAACACACAGTTAAAAATATGAAAATAATAAAAAGAAGCTCAATGTAACATAACGCGCCAGAATAAACGTCTAAAACAGGTGAACAGTTTCAAATACCTGGATGTAATAACATCTCAGGATGGAATGGATGAAAGCAAGAAAGTGAATTGGATTGGAGGATAGGAGCCGCAAGCCAGGTACCACGATCCCTGTATTATTCCGTACTTAGAAAAGTGGAGCTCGGCCAGCGAGAAAAGTTGGAGGAGCTGGCGGAAACAGTTGGAGGACTGCAGCGAAGTGAGGTTGCAACTAATTACTAAGACCCCGAGGATAAGGGGTCGAAGAAGAAGTGAAAGAAGATAAAAAGGAAAAAATATTTTTGATTTTTGAATTTGCGCCACTAAATTTTTGAAATTGGTTAAAGTTCTGCTGGTACAAGACCGAGATCGGGCTCTTGAGGAGGCTAAGAATTGATTAGAGTTGTAGAGCTAGCTTTCATGTTTAAATTCAATTTGTTGATGATACCTATTGCGATAACACATCATATAGTGATAATTGATCAAAAATCAATATGATTTCGATTTAATTGTCACTTCTTGATAGTAGATTAATTTTTTTGATGGAATTGCGATTTTCTCCGTTTCGTAATGAGACATCCAAGCGAGATTCCGTTTAGCACTAGTAACTAAAGATTTTAGTTATTTTTCTGTAAGGAATAAAATGACAAAATAAAATATTAAATATGGTACGTTCTCTTATATGGCTATGTATGATACATGGACTCTGAAAGTAAATATTACGAATTGGTTGGAAGCA
The DNA here is from genome assembly GCA_016648135.1 of Agrypnia vestita. Lineage (NCBI taxonomy): Eukaryota > Metazoa > Arthropoda > Insecta > Trichoptera > Phryganeidae > Agrypnia > Agrypnia vestita. The sequence continues at coordinate 13,482 of JADDOH010008393.1, forward strand.
TCTAAATGTGGACCGATATGGTCAGCAACACCGAGATGATTCTAAGGGCTGGACTCAGTAGACAGTTACTGTCGAATGATAAAGGGAATAAGGTTTTTTATTTGGGTCACGTGCTACGCGGGAATAAATATCGCCTCCTCCGACTAATACTCGAGGGCGAGATAAAAGGAAGATAGGGAGTTGGAAGAAAGCGAATGTCTTGGCTGTGCAACATCAGAGAGTGGACCGGAATGAGGCTGGTAGAGGATTTGCTCCGGGCAGCGCAGGACAGAGGTTTTCGCACAAGTGATCGCCAATATCGGAGGAACCTGAAAAGCGCAGAATAAAACTAGATAATTAATTTACTTTCACTATATTTCCCATTTGCAGGCCAAAAACATAGACACTTTTTAAGTTCGAAAATTTAGTTTTCATGACCACGTGCACATTCGTTGCATTCAGTACTCGCCTTGCATACTTTATATACCACCATCTCTTCGTTTACTTCAAAGTTCCATTCTTTTATATATACCTAGATATGTGGAAAGGTCAGATAGCCGTATTTCCGTATTGGTTAATTGTTATATAGCGTGTTCAAGGATTCAGCTTCATAAATAAGGGTTGATGTTATAACTATCAAATGACAATTATTTCTAGTGAAAATTCGTTATGAGTACTATTTGAATTATTTCACCCTCTTTTAAATATTTTCTATTAAAATTATTAACTTGTTTATTTTAAAGATAAAATATGTTTCAAAAATATACTCAAGTCTAAAGGTCGAAGGTACATTTTTTATATATTTGAGACATACAAAATGAGTTTGAAAAATAAAACTGGACCGAAAACTGTGCTAAAGGAGACAGGCTCATTGGCTTGTAGGTAGCCATCAGGGAAATTTAAAAATTAATGTTTAAAATACAAAAAAAAAAGGAAATAAACATAAAAAATAGTAAAATAGGTAAGGGAAATCATTCATGACATATAAAATTACTTTGTTTTTATTCATAAAGCTTATCATTAAACAATTTCTTTTTGATTTATTACTGTGATAATTTTTGCTCGAATTTTTAATTTCCATAATAGTAATTGTTTAGCATCAAATAGTAGGAGATCCGTGTTTCGAATGCCGGTAGCAGCCAAATATATTTTCGTAGATTTTTCTGTATGTCTTTCTAATTGATTAATTAATTTGGTTTTAAATAGTTTTTAAGATAATTTTTGATTCTTAACTATTAAATTAAGTAACTTTACTTATGCAAATAATAATAATTTGATTGTATGTCTATCTGTTTGTCCGTAACTTCCAGGAACATCAGTAACTTCTTTTATAAAAACTTTTTTTTTAAATAAAATAGTTATTCTTTAGGAACCGACATGTTAGAGTTCCGCCATTTTTACATAATAAATGTTACTTCTTCAAAAAACGGAAAATTACTTTGTGGTAACATATTTATATAATTATAATTAAAACAATTAATTTTATTTCAACCACTAATTTTAGTTACAAAGTTAATTGTTTTATTTATAATCAAATAAATATTAATGTTAAGCCAGTAGCTACTGTATTTCTGGTGAGTGTGTGTGTTATGTGTAAAGGTCGATATTATGGTCCTCGCTCTACAAGGATGTATGCAAGATGAATCTTCAAGAAGAAAGCTAACGAAATCAGACGGACGATCTCTACGTAAACAATGAAAGACATCTACAAATATATATTTTACAGGAAGTAAAATTCAAAAAGCAAAGAATTGTTTGATATTTGTCACCACGTGCAAAATGAGCGTATTTGTCCGCTTTTACGACATTTTGTTCCTCTGAAAAAAGTAAGAAATTTTAATTCTGTTTTGCGAAGAAGAGTACTGTTTATGTTTTGGTACAAAAAAGTCAAAATTGAATTTTTGGTAGATATTCGAGTTTACATAGGGATTGACGTGACGGTTCTGAATGGTCATGAATACATGGGATAATTTTTAATTATTTAATACAGCACAGCACGGTACGGAATAACATGGCGCGACACGCTTGGCGAGGCACGGCACAGCACGACACGACACGACACTAGAAGACACAGCACAACACAAAAAGTATCATTACCAAAAAATCGACCAATACTCTGCATTGTTACACATATGCAATAGTAAGTACTTATTGATCAGGTTGCTGATTAATGATAGCGGCTACAAATTACGAATTTTTAAAATATCAATGAAGAGTAGCTTATTCGTGTAGTGGTTATGACTCTCGCCTAGTGATCCAGTGGTCGGTGGTTTGAGCTCCATTCCAGGACACCAGCAAGTTTTTTCTATTTTCATACCACAAACGTTTAGCTTATTTTGAAAATAGTGAGAATATTGATGTAAAAAGTATACCCTGTACGCTTCTCTATTTTTTTTTTAAATATATGTTCCCGATAAGTAAATTGGCTCAATCGACAATACGTAACAGAAGATAAAACTGATGAAAACAAAACGGTTGGGTGAAAACAAATTTGGGTGGGTTTATATTCAGAAAATATTTTAACAAAAAATATTTTCTTCATCTAAGAGTTTCAGATGAAGGACATCGACAGAGTTATTGTTATTATTTAAATATGATTAATATTATTTCATTCCTTACTAAATAATTTAACATCAAGCAAATGTACCTATGTACTTTTAATTGTAACAGTAAAACAAAATATCTTTGTAAGGGGTGTTTGTTAAGAGGGGGTGAACTTTAAATTGAAATAAAATACTGAAAAATGTTTTTAATTTTCATAAAATATTTTGTTGACAGATAATTTTTATCTGAATGTGATTTCGGGAACGTGGCCGCCATGGCTGGCGCGTAAATGGGGTCCCATTTTCACATTCCTAATGTGTTCAATGATGAAGCACACTTTTGGTTAAATGGCTAAGTCAATCAACAGAATTACCGTATCTGGAGCGATGATAATCCACAATGCATTATCGAAACACCACTGCATCCAAAAAAATCACTCTTTGGTGCACTTTATTGCCCGGTGGAATCATTGATCCATATATCTTCAAAAATGATGATGCTCAGTACGTTACAGTTAATGGAGAGCGTTACAGAGACATGATTAATAACTTTTTCGTGCCTCAATTAGAAAGCATTAGTGTTTCAGATATGATTGCACAGCGCGCGATACAATTAATTTACTGAAATAAACATTTGACGAACGATTAATTTTACGAAATGGACCTGTTAAATGGTTACCTCGTTCGTGAGATTTGACGCCTTTAGATTATTTTCTGTGGGAATATGTAAAATTGCATATCTAAGTCGATAAACCGAAATAATTGAGCACTCGTAAGCCAATATTCGACACATAGTTGCCGAAATACAGCGTAATTTACTGCGAAGAGTGTGTGAAAATGCGACCAGCCACGGCGGCCACATGCCCAAAATTATATTTAAATGTAAATGCCATAAAATTTTCTGTTAAAGCCAGTTTCATGAATACTAAAAACATTATTTTGTATTTTATTTCAATTGAATGTTTACCGCCCCTAAAAAAACACCTTTTATATTTATATATGTCCGACTGTATAGTGCTATGATTAAAAAATTACCAGTATAGTGAGTAATCAGATGATAGATTATTGAATTATTGAATTATTGAAAATTAAGATTATTTTGTAACTGTACGATTAAACACAATCTATACCGAAATCGACTTTGGTATGGTATTGCAAGGCAATACTTAATCTACACATCAACACACACTCAACACATCAGCTTTGATGATTGATCCTGCAATGGGATTTGAAATGTCTGCTAGAGAGGTCAGATATACACGGCAGAATATTCCAGAAAACTACACACAAGATTCTAAACGGTTGCGAGAACATGTTTAATAATCTATATTTATTCTGAGTAATATTAGGAAATTAAGTTGAATATGGCATTTATTGATTCAACAAACTTGAGAAAATTTTTAATAATCTATACTTATTCTGAATAATATTAGGAATAGTGTTGCATAAGATCACAGACTAAATTATCGTACATAGGTGAATGAAACTCCTTCCATAGGCGAGTGGATTGGGACAAAGCGCAGGTGTGTTCCCTCTGGCGTATATTTAAGAGACATTCAAAATGGAGTAAAAGTATTTATTCTTGCATAATTAAGTCGCCTGGTAAACAAAACGTACTTTTTACAATAGACAATTTTTGAATTTTTTAAAAAATTCGTGCTAAACCGAATCTCTTCAAGTAAAAAACATGCGCGAATTATTTACTAATGAGGGCAGACCCACCGCTTAACCAGGACTGTTTATGAGCAAAAACTCCTTTCTTGGTCCTTCTCATCCATCGCCAGGTTGTCATTTTTAATGTTGAAGGCAAACGTGCGACCCAGTGTTGCAAAAATAGGGCGGGGCCACACAACTGCCATCAGTGTACTTCTTTATTTCATAAAAAAATAAAATAAACCACATATACTTTTTAACACAAACATGAAACAATGGTAAAATAATGTATAAACCCAAAATATATAACAATTATAACAACACCAAAAAAACATGTAATGTGTATACAAAGGATACACAGTATTATACGGGTAAGGAGCAGAGGCCGGAACATTTGAGAGGATAAGAAAAAAAACACTCCCCTTTGCGTTAATTAGACAACACAAAAATAAGTTTTTATTTACTTATACGTTATAACTTTTAAGAGTATTTGGTTTTCATAATTGTTTCAAATATTTGTTTTATATCGGTTTTTGATTATTCTAAACAGAAAACAGATTTTGAATATTTTTTAATATTGTAGGCAGTTGATTAAAATATTTTATTCGTACAAAAAATAGTGGTTTAAATTTTTGTTTTCTTTAAATATTTGAGTTAAATTATTTTTTACGTGAAAGGATTGATAGTTAGACTCTGGGGTTTTTTAAAATAATTTTGCTTATATTTTTTTGTGTTATGAAATAAAGGATTTAGAGAAGTTTTGTAAGAGCCCACCCACCCAATAATTCCAAAATATAAAATAGATTGCATAAATGAGAAATAAACAGTTTTAAATGTTTCTACATTAATTAGTCTTATGAATATATACATAGTTTTTTCACCAAGTTGTTGACAAAACCTACTATTTTCTATCCAAAATTGAAGTTTTGCTAAATTGTTTTCGAAAAAAAAAAAAAAAATTATCCCTTTTTTTCTCTCTCTTATTATCGATCCCTATTATGTGCCTCGTATTTTATTTCTCGGTAGCTTCTGCATCTGCTTCACTACAGCAAATGGCTAACGAGCGTTTTCCTCGGTCTTGTTCTTCTTAATTCATGTACATTCTCTCGCTTACCTTGTTCAAAATACTGGACTTCCGCGGAGATCCCTTAAAGCAGTCGTTTCAAAAAATGTTGGCGGGATCGTGCGTAAAAACCATTTCATGTATTTAAAAGATTAAAATAAATATTTTTTTATTAATCAATTAGAAAAGCATACAAAAAAATCAAATAAACGAAAAAATATTTTAATACTACAGGGATTCGAACCAACGGACCTCCATTATACCCGGGAATGGCGCGTTATCCAATTTCGCCACGGAAATCTAGTAAGTTAACGAAAAATTTTCGAATTTATATGTAGCCTCTTTTTAATTGATTAACATTTTTATTCCATTTTTAACACAATCCGCTTTTTATAATGCAATAGTCACAAATACTTTTGTGCACATTTTTTTTCTGAATATCTTTTCTAATTGATTAATAAAAATTTGTTTAAAATTCACAGAACTTCGTTCTGAAATTGCAACTTCACAATAATAATGTGTTTTCTTAAATATATTAAAATAAATACCGATAAAAGCAACAAAAAAATTGTTAAAGTTGTCTATAATGAACAATTATTATCTTTCTACAGTTACGTAGAAAATAATGTAATTACGATAAATTCTTGGTAATGCGTTCACGCGTCGCACGGCCGGCCGTTTCCGGGGCAATCCTGACTATGTTTGTTATAGTACGGAGCAAGCTAGTGGATGGTAAAATAACGAACGTATTTATGTATTATATTGTGTCGAAGCATTTAACCCAAACACATTTCGCGTTAGTTCGCCGTTCGCCACCGTCTCAAGGATAAATCAAAATTTCTTCCAAAATGTTTTGATTTATGATTAATTAATAATTTTTTGATTTTATGCAAATTTTCTAGATTTGCGAGAGTAAATCTTGACTCGGTCCCGAGTTGCCGTAATAAATAACAATTTATGCATGTTAACGCTCTCCAGTATTAAGGGCGTTCGTCCTGTTCGCCGGTTGCCTTTGACGAGCCCGAGACCATGGACCGAAGATAATATAATAAAAAGTTTATAATTTATGGAAAACGCCGGTGAAAACTTTTGTCTCGCCCGAGCGTTCTCCGTTCTTTTTAATAATTCCATTCCGTTGATGGCAATGGGAGGAAGCGGGGCGGGGGGCTCCTCCCCGCCCACTTACTCCACCGCTTACCCACGAAGAAATATCCCCGATTCGCCCGAACACGAGTTAAGTAATCCCCCTCGCAAATAAAATACAACTCGAGAGAAAACAATACCGCGCTGCCTGAGATTCGCGCGACCCTTTTGAAGTGAATTTCTATTTTGCCGGTAATTTTCTCGTCGGCTCTAGGGAGCTGGGGGTCTTAAACCCTCCTTCCTGTAGAAGGCTCATTTTATTTACTTACCTTTCGCATTCCCAACGTAGTCTCATCTCAACGTCACCTCTTACCAGAAGCTTTTAACTTTCTCGCCGTCTTATTTTCTCTACATTTCTGTTTGGTTCAAGATAAAACGGGGGACGCAAATTAAAATAAGTTTTAACGCAAATGAACAAATAGTATTCTGAAGTCAAAATTGTCTTGAAACAGAGCGATTAAGAGATACACTGAAAAATAAATAAATGTTCGGCGAAAGCAATTAATCATTTTGAATAAATCATATTCAATTTATTTTGGATCAATTATATTACGGTCACTTTATTAATTAAATAATAAATTATCTGGAACGCTCCGCAACTGAAGAAATGGTGACTGATCTTTTCATACAAAAAGTTGTCAAATAAATATTTTTTTAATATTCAAATAAAGTTTTAAATTTGTGCTGAAAATATTGTCTTCATAATAAAATATTTATTTACAATATCAAAAAATAATAAAATTGATTTTTTACTTAAAATTGTATTAAATTTTTCTGTTGGTCAAAGGTCGCGGGTTCGAACCTCACTCCAGACCAGCAAGTTAGTCCTATTTTCATAGCACAAGCGTTTAGCTTAGTTTGAAAATAGTAAGAATATTAATGGGACACGTATTCCGTGTTCGCATCTCTATTTAAAAAAAAGAAAAAAAAAGTTTGCTTTATAAGACAGAGATGCAAATTTTTTTTTATTAATTTAAATTTTTCGTTTATTTGTATAGAATAACTTCTTCAATAAATAAAATATGGCTTTGTGGTGGCATAAATCATATAATTTACAAGAGTAAACTTTGTTTACACTACTAATCTGTTGAAAATACCAACATGTTTCGGAGCCAATGGTCCTATCATCAGGATACAACGCATACTAAGTATTAAAAATCTTTCTTTTCATTATTAATATTAATAATAGTAGTTTACAAATTTTACATACAGAAAAAATCGAGATTCGAATAGAGGAGCATCTTGCGCCACAGGTTGTATACTGAATACTGAACGCGGAAATTTTTTTGAAAATTCATATGTGAGTAACATTGTCTCGTTACTGCAATTTTGTAATGAATATTTGAGAAATGGAAACTGCAACACGTATGTGTAATACAAACATAGAAAAGTAAGTTAAGAAAATTGTATATTTTGATATTATTAATATTTAAAGCATTAACTTTGTGGTTAGACATTATAACAGATTGTTAGTTAACTTTGTAAAAACCACTACCAGATTTTAGATCTAACGGTTTCGAGACTCTTCTCTTGCGTCCCCGTCTCTTCGTCAGGACCAACACTACACCACTACATTCACAACACTACACACCTCAAAAAATTTAACTTCTTAGTTTACATGAGAGAATGTTCCAATAGTCAAAAGACTGTATCATAGAGATTTGCGTTATTTTATTTGGTACAGAAAGATGCACATCATAATATTAGCCATAGTGAAACAGATAACGCGTGAATGTAGCGAACAAGAAAATAAAATAAAATTCTATAAAATTATAGTAACAGAGCAACATGAATAAATTAATAAATAATTGATAGTGATATTCTGTATTTTAGAGGTTCCATTTATCATAAAAAAATGGACGTTATATAGGATAGACTTTTTAAATAATAATGATAATAATAAATTCTTCTTCTCCTTCTTTCTGTGCCCTGTCAGGTCCTCCGGACGTTGGTAATCACTAGACGAAAATCTCTCTGTCCTGCGAAGCCCGGGACAAATCCCCCAACTGTCTCATTCCGGTCCACTCCCTGATATGGCGCAGCCAGGACATTTGCCTTCTACTAACTCCCCTTCTTTCTTCTATCATGAATATAAGTAGAAGGAGGCGATATTTTTCCCTACGTAGTCGTATCCCAAATAAGAAACCTCCTTCACTTTAAAATTCGACAGTAGCTCCCTACTGGCTCCCGCTCTCTGAAGCACCTCCGTGCTACTGACCATATCGGTCTATGGTGTACGAAAAATTCTCTGGTGTATCTATATTTTGAATGCTTTCATCTGAATCATAACATTAACTTTCAGAGTCCAACCGAAACTAGTTGACAAATATATAGCAATAAAGTGGTTTAAAACATAGTATTTAATTTATTCTTAAATGTCTTAATAAATTATTTAATTTTTATAGCGCCATTTAATGATGTAGATCATCCAAAGGGCGCTGATAATTTAGTTTCTTTGTAGCTATTTGAGAAGAACATGGTATTCAGTTCTTTGCTGAAAGTGTTAAGGCCCTGAGCTCCACGTACCTCAGAGGGTGTCTTTTCCATGTAATTGGGCCTGTCACACTAAATGCGCATTCATAATAGGCAGCTCTGTTAGCTCTACTAAGTTCTAGCAAAGTTTTAGCGCCTTGCAGTCCTTAAGAACTCAGTGTAACATTTTTTCCCATTGGTAACTTCTTCTGACATAGGTGTTGAACGTAGTATGGTGCCAAATTTTGAGAGCTTTATAAACCATCAGAAATAGCTTAAAATTCACACTTTCTAGGCATTTAAGCCAATGTAAATCTTTGAAGAATGGTGGGACACTTGTTTTATCAGCACCAAAAATCAATCAGGCAGTAGCATTTAACACCCTCTGTTTTGGGCTGGCCTGCGCAAATGGCTTTGCAGTAGTTCAGACGTGAAATCACAAAAGTATTTATATTTATGCGTTTTTGCTTCCTTTACGGATTTGTTTCAGCGGATATACTTGATCTGTATTAAGTAGTTGATAAAAATAAGAACTGATAGTTTTTTATCTGGTGGTATGGGAATATAAGACGAAGACCACTAGACCACACGGTGGAGCAGGCAATGTCCATCGAGTCTCAATGCTCCAAATTCTTACAGAGAAACGGCCCGGATTAAAAAGATACCCAGAACCGAAGAAGATACAGCCCGAAAACGAGAAAAGCCAACCCCAACAGCCTACCTAGGCAATGAGTTGGGACATTGCAAGGAAGAAAAATTTTTTTATCTGTAAGTCAAACGATTAGGTCTATTACTTGACTCACAGATAAAGAAGTCTATTGTATATGTGGACACCTAGAAACTTGACACTAGAAGTTGGAAAAATAGGGTATCTGCAAGAATGTCAGCATCAATATTAGAGTTAGCACAATAAACCTACATATTTTTATAAAGAAGCAGAAGAAGGTCCATGATCCTGATTTTATCACTTTTTAGTGCGTTATTTATAACTTTTTTTATGTTCTGAGGCAAAGAAATTTCACTTTAATTATGCGTAAATGCTCTACACCCAAATTTACTATATAGGTATTAGTGTTATAAAGCTATCGAATAGAAGGTGGGACTTATATAAACCTAGACATATACCTTTTATATATGAGTGTGTTTGTGTTTGTGTTTTGTTATTTGTTCTTAAGCTTTTTTCATGACTTTATTATCATCATAATATGTGCCGGTAAGATTTTATTAACTTATTAAAATATACAAGTTACTTATTACAAGACGCAAAATTTAGTAAAGTGACAATTCTTAAACAATTAAATGGAGCTGTTAATCATATAGTTTTAGCCAGGATGAAGGCATCCGATAGTAGATGCCGCTTGATATACACAAGTATCTGTGTGCAAGTGTGCACGTGTTATCGGTCTTTTTGACATTATTACTACAAGACACTAGATATGTGCAGATAATATTTTATTAACTTATTAAAATAAACAATATTATTATTAAATGAAGCTTATAGTGAATGAAAAGTTTTAATCAATATAAATGAGCTGTTAATCATATAGTTATAGCAGGGTTGTGCGGTTAGTACATTGGAGGATGGATTTTACTTGAATAGATATTTTGAACACAAAATCAAAATAAATTATCTTTCTCGCAATATTCCTATCACAATTATTATCATACTAGCTGTTCTTATCTGGCGTTACACAGGTTAAGGTTAAGTTTAAAATAAATTTTAGGGGTGAAACAAACGTTCCGTTGTTTTGCAAAGCCTCTAAATAAAACAATGGTTAAGTTAGATGTCTATTTTTTTGTCGGGAATATGCATGAAAAATTTGGGTCCAATCGGTGAAGTGGTGTAGATTTGTATAGAAAATATATCTGGGGGAGGGGAGAGGTAGAGGGGGAAGGAGAAATGTCATTTACTTTACTCGAATGCTCCTAAGAATATGTTTCCAAATTTTGAGTCTGATCGGTCGAACGGTACAGATTTGCGTTGAAAATATATCATGATGAGGGAAAGGGGTAGAAAGAGAAGGGAAATGTCGTTTATACTACCCGCCGGGTCCTAAAACAAAAGTTTCCAAATTTTGAGTCCGATCGGTAGAACGGTACAGATTTGCATTGAAAATGTACTCATATCAGGGGGAGGGGAAGCGGTAAAAAAGGAGAGAGGAAATGTCGCCTATGTTACCCGCCGCGTCCTAAAGCATTAGTATGCCAAATTTGAGTGGAATCGGACAAACGGTGTAGATTTGTTTAGAGAACACACAAACAGACAGACAGACATTGAGTTTTATAGGTATAGATTATTAATATATTATTTAAAATGTGTTTACTTAAAATTCATGCTTCATTGCATTCACTGGACGCGGATGAAAGGCATCGATAGTAGATGTATGCACGAACGATATGTATCTGCGTATAAGTATGCGTGTGTAACCGTTCCTTGTGACATAATTATTATCGACACGCTGTGTGCAGATTAAATCGTAATTTATTTATTTATTCAGAATGCTCTTCTTACAACAACACGATTTGCATATTTGCCTCCACATGAGGCCGCGATTCTCGCCTCACGATATCTGGACCGCTGCGAGAAGTTATTTCAGGGAGGTGCCGTTTGTCCGCCGAAGAGGCAAATTTAAATTGAAGCTCGCTAGAACTTCCCGCGCGGAGTGTATATAAAAAAAATATATATATATATATATACATGCTTATATTTTTTACACATACACATTGTCGTTAATCCTGCTCAGGTCCAGCCACGGATACATTCAGAGTTACGTAATATTTATTATGTCTCAAATATCCTCATACTAAATCTTGATTATTGATGATTGTGACCCAAATAAAAATATTCTTAGAAATATGACTTTAAAAAATTTAATAAACCTACCTACATCTGAGTATATTGAATTGTTCAATATACTTTTACGGTCACCTTATTGATGCAAGAGAACAAATAAATTATATTAAATAAAACATTTTTTTTATATATACCTACAGGTCTCCCACCAACACCCTGACAAACTCACAGAAACGTCCGAAGTTCCATGCATTCCAGACCAGGTCCTAACTTAACACACCCTCAATCATTTCCACTCTCGCGTCATTCAAAATCTTACACATCCAGATAATATGATATGTCTGGGTCACCCGTCCAAGGAAAAAAAGCTTCGACCTGAACTGTCCATGTCATAGCTCCGTCATTTTTCGTTGTTTTATATTCAATGATATGTTAAGTTTTTGATACGCCTTTCTCGAAATGGGACAAGTTACCCCTTGTCGCCGCCGAGCGATCGCGCTCGCTTTCATCCGTCTCGCTCGCCGCATTCTTAATTGGAATTACAGCTTGTTTGGCGTAATTAGGGCTTGCGTCGAACATTTCATTTAAACAGCTCAATTTTGAGTGTGCCGCGGGTTCCATCTGTACGTGTTTGGATTCAACATGTGCGCAACGGGAATCATTGAAAACGTTTAGTTCTAACGTAGCAGTTAATTTCCTAGTAAATTAATTTAAATTGAAATTCCACATTAATGTTTCGAATCCCTAATTTCAGGTCGGCTTTAAAGTGAACGCTTGTTGAAAGATATGAGAATTACGTGCGCGTACGTATAGAAAGGCGACAGGAATTAAAATTTAACATGAAGCATCATCTGAAGTTCGAGGAGGAACAGTTAGTGCAGAGCTATTCGTAGGAAAGTCGAGATAATCATATTGATGAATTTGTTCCAGCAAAATCAGGTTGCCTCAAAATCAAAGTAGAATGCTAAGCAACAATTTTACAAATAAAATGTTTAAATCATTAAAATAATGTAAAACACAAACTCTATTATCTCTACTTGAGTTGTATAATATTTTTTATATTTTTCTGCTCAAATTTCACGACTATCAAAATCTGTCATCAACAGGTGAAGTATTAAACATATTCACAGTTAATTACTTCCCTTATGGATAAGAGATTCAGATACACTCGAGTAATAAAATATTTAAAAAATTATTAACTTATGTAGAGTTTACAAAATTTATGCTTTTTATTCATTTAATGATCATAATTAAGATTTTTAAAAAAAAATTCAAATTATCAAAATGTAGCACCAAACAATATCAGTAAAAATTTATGTTAGGGCCGTGCTCTAATTTTGAGGGATTCCTAAGAGGGGGCGTAACTTGTACTGTATCGTATAGGGGCATATTTTCACTATATTAATGTCAAAGCACTATCATGTGACTTTGATTTACAGTATGTTCACTTTACCCAAGTGTACACAACATATTTTTTTTACCATTAAATATGTCGAATTACGTACCAACAAAACAGCGATTGCGGGGATTTTTACGTTGAGTTGCGTTAGAGACGTTACTTGGTGAAAAACGGAAGATAAACTTGCAGAATCATTAGGAGTTGATTGTTCAATCATTTTTAGATGCGTATATGCACTGATAATGATACAAAGGAACGAAAATAGATCAGTATGAACTGAAGCCAAGATATGTGAAAAGCGTATTTTTCATCTGTGAACAATGACTCCAACGGCAGAATTAAATAGTTTTCTTCATCGAATTCTCATTGGCTATAAAAAGTGGATACACTACGACAATTTCAAGTATACAAAATAATGAGGTCAGCACAACCACGCATCAAAATCGACGAAGCCGAATATCCATGGTTCTAACTGTACTATGAACTGCTCATACTTGGAACGCTGAAATGGGAAGTCCTAGCCCACGCGCCGTATTCTCCTTCAGAAATTGCGCCTTCTGATGACCACTTGCTTTGATGAGATGAGATGAATAAGAGCATAATAATAATAAGTTATCAGAATCGACATACCTTTTTCCTTATATATTTCACATAAAAACCAATTTGAAATTATAGACAATAAGAAGATAAAAAAAAATAGAAGACGAGAACAGTAGCAATAGAATGAAATAAATAAATATAATGAAGTAATGAAACACATATGGGTAGTAACATAATGAAAGGAATAAAAAGGAAAGGAAAAAATATAAAATAGGAAAAATAAGGAAAGGAAAAAAAACGGAAAAATGAAAGGAATAAAATAATGAAAGGAAAGGAATATAATAAAGTAATAAGATAATGAAATAAGTGATAATAAAACGAAGACATAATAAGATACCTAAGTGAACCTTCATTTATATATTGCGTCGCAGAGCATTCTATGTATACATGCATTTGAATATTAATTAAATGTTGCGTCGTGGAATAATATTCAGACGGATTCTTAGTTCACGTGAAGATACAAGATAGGTATCAATGTCGGTGAAAAAGTCGTTGAAAGCTCGGGACATCCCCACTATGGGTTAGCATAATCCGGAATTGGTACGAGCAATAGGAATGTGGAGGAGGCAGTGTGTTCTAGTAGCCCTTTCTGGGATGTGAATGTTTACAAGTGGTAATAAGGACGGACAAATATTAAATAAATAATTGATAATTTATTTAATTTTAATTCCATATACAATACATTTTTTTAAATGACAAAAATTAATGTAGCAACTTTTACTCCTCCATTGACGAGTCAACCGACGGGCGCGGGCTCGGTGTTCACCAGTAGGTAACTATGAGAGTTGTACCTACTCACTCAATTTTTGAAGTCACATAAACTTTTTTAGCCACACTACAATAATTTTAATCTGTATTTTAATTAATTTAAAACATAAACAGTTTTATGCATCAGGTAAATATACAAATGAAATGTAGTTGTTTAATATCGTCTAGCATCTGGAGGCAATTTACGATTGCGTAACGTATTGTGATATAATGATTAACGAAACATTTTGATTTGACTTCGTATTTAATTGAAAGTGGAGCATAATTAAATTTCTATGATGACTAGGCGCTTGAGTACTTACATGAACCTGTAAATATTCGTCGAAGGTTCAGTCAATGATAAGTATATTCAACAAAGATACCTATATTTATTTAATTGGTTGAGAAACTTAGTAGATTGACATTTAAAAATAAATAAATTATTATTTGTTTGTATCTACGCATATTTATTAACTATACCTACATGTTTCGGAAAAACTTTCAATCGTCAGGGTATTTTATAAATATCAAGATATCAAAATGAATGATGTCTTTTATTTTTATAAATTATTTGAAACATTATTTTGAAATATTATTAAAATTCTTGATTACACAATTGTATAGTAGTTAAATTTGATTGATTGTCAATAATATTTTGTTTACTTTTATACGCTTTACTAATTTCTAATGATTCCAAATTATTAAATTTCTAACCAAAATTATTTATATGTAAAATAGAAAGTACAAATTTTTTATCAAACCGTGATTATTTTCTAATGAATGAAATGCAAATTTAGAATAACTATGCTTATTTAGACATCTTAAATGCTCTTTTACTCTTACATTAAAATTTCAACCATTTATCCAATATAAAAAGCTGTAGAATCTTTACTAGAATTTTTATAAACACCTGAATTGTTAAATATATTATGTTTTGAATTTATGAGGAGTTTCCCTTTATTATTATTTTTATAAAACGCATGTCTTATATTTTTCGGTAGATGTTTTGAAATTTGATTCGAAAATGTATTAATATATAAAATTCTTTGACAACAATCATTAATATTAGTTATATTTATCTATGAATTGTATATAAATTGTTATTTATATTTTTCTTCGATTATTTTTTTTATATTTTATGAATCAATTCTGTACTATATCCAATATTAAATGCGAATAGTTTTATTGTTTTTAATTTAATTTGAAAATTAGAGTATGATAAAGGTACATTCACAAGACGGTATATCATTGAATGAAAACCTGAGTGTTTATATGATTGAGAGTGATTAGATATATTATGTATATTACTGTCTGTTAAGGTTGCCTTTCTATAAATTTAAAATTCGATTTTATCATTATTTTTAAAAAGCGTAGGTCTTAACAATTAAGTGCCGAAATATTTTCTATTTCTAAAGTAAGCTTGTGGAAGAACAACTTGAGAATATGACAAGAGGTGATCAACCACGACAATGCATCACCTCGCACTTCACTATTTGCTCAAATTTTTTTATGAAAAGAAAAAACAGTAGTGAACAATATTTTTGCTGGATCTATTTCAAGATGAATCGTGAAAGAACCATTTTTGCAACCATAGAAGATATTAAAGGAAAAATCGCTGAACAAGCTGAAGGATCCATCAAAAAGTGCATTTCAGAAGTACACATTTTGAGAATTAGAAAAGACGCTGCCGAAACTGTGATGTATACGAGGCAGATTACTTTGAGGGGTTACATCACCTTGACATTTACAAAAAATATTCAAATTTAATTTTTTTATTTTATTTTATCTTATAGCTACTTAAAATCTAGAGAATAATTTGATTCATTATTCATAAAAAATTACAAAAAATGGACTTAATTATTATTAGTTAATTATACCACTCTGAAGCTAGTGCAGTAGGTAAATTTTTAAACGAAATTTCATTATTCTTTTGCGTTTTTCCCGAAATTCTTTTTTTCAGACTGATGAACAAATTCCCAAAAGCGATTAGGTTGATTTTGCTCGAATTTTTCACACACCTTCTACGATGAAACACATGATTTTTTTTTTGATAAAATGCGGCCTATGCTTTTTGAATTTTTTCTTTGATTTAAAAAAATTGATATGCTACATCATAGAAATTACATAATTTATCATCAAATATCATTTCAGCATGCATCATGGAGAAGGATTTTTGCGGGATATCTTGAATTTTGAAATTATCATTATCAGATAATTATCATAATAATTAATGAAAAATATTAACTGTTAAATATTAACTGTTATAATCTGTTAACAAATGTGGTAAAACAAATTATTGTACACTATAATGACGCCAATTTTTTTCAATTTAAATATTTTTTTGACCCCTTTGATGTCACGAGGTTATGTGGGGGTAATTTCCGCATAGCGTCAGCAGTCCTACCGACACGGGACTACATCTGCCGTACCCGAGAGCGTTGATCCAAGAACTTTGCTCAACCCACTTTCCATTATTTTTATTTTTATTTTTTTTATTTATTTATTTATTTATTTATTGGGAATCTCAACAGTATACAATTTATTATAATAATACATAACGTATTGGGTAATTCGTAAACCAATCATAGAGATCCACGGCATAATTATTATCATTATTTTTTTCAACAGGCCAGCAGGCCCCATTACAGAAGCGAAACACATCACAAAACACCCAGGCTTGAGTATATCACATAGATTAAAATTGTAACCTCACCGGGAATCGAACCCGGAACCCTCAGTGTGGGAAGTCAGTGTCATACCCACTGCGCTACGAGGGCCGTTTCTGTAGCGATAATGTACGCATAGCAACAGCAGTCCTACCAGCACGGGGATTCCATCCGCCGTACGTGGGAGCATAGAAAACATTGCACTACCCAATTTCCATCATCCAATTGCTTTCATTTTTACTGACTTAAGAACTTCCGGTTAAAATTCAGAGATTCAAGGTCCATCGGTCAGCGATAAGGTTTCTCGACTCGAAGGGGAACGAACAAAGAGTTAGCGAGCTATACAAACAGTACACCCTGAAATTGCATCAGTCGGCCGGTTGGTCGGTCGGTTAATTTTATTTTCATTACTCCAGTGCTTATGCACTTTTCACTGGTTTCCGGAGCTTAACTATGGAAGAAATAAACATGAAAAACATATCAACGACCTGAGAATCTTTCCTAAAGTTAAGTTACATCTTAAAAGGGACCACATCAATATCGATAAATAAATTAGTATTTTTTTAAATAAATAAAAACTAGAGAAACTTTTTGATGAACCTTTGTATGTGTATCGCCATGTTTTCTAGTGCGGGTATCAGAAATATTTTGCTTCACATCTCGTGTTCTCGGAATTCAAATCGTGTAAACAATACCTCCTATTGTTGCTCGCAGCAGCTAAATGTTGCCGCAGTCGGTGCGGACTCCAAACTCTGCCCTTTTTGTTTCGTGGCACAGTTTCCCGTAATGGCCGTTGTAGATGATGATTGTCCCATATCTCAATGCATTTTCCCTCCGCAGCGAAAGACCCAGCCCGAACAAAGGCGCGCCCGCGTGCCCGTGTTGCGCTAACAGAAAATGTGCGAACTAATGAATAAGCACTTTTTGCGATGCTTTGATTCGCATTGTACGTAAGATCATTGTTGCCATTGAATAAGTACAAAAAACGCACAGATTCCGCATTCATTTTGCTTGTGCTTACTATTTATATCGTAGAATATATCACGAGTCTTCAGGAAAAATTAACCTAATCAACTAAAAATCGCTTTACAAGAAGACATCCTTTACTCCAAAAAATAAACAACTGAACTTAATTTTCAAAAGTTTTCGAAAAATGAAAAACATGTATCCAAATATGTTTGGATAAATGTTTATCTAAAACAAAGGTTTATACGAGTATATACAGGATATTGTAGTATCCTCATGGGTTCTCCAGTAAAATTTGCCACCGTAGCACCCATTGAATTTGAACGCTATTTTCTAACGCGAAAACTGCGTGAGAAACACATACACAATACATTATTTTTTTGTCAAATTAGTATTACGCATATATGGAAGCTATTTTTAGAAAAATATTATTATACAGTATATATACATAAAGTATATAATGTACTGTTTATAGCTGTGGGATATTTGATTTTTTAAAATGATGTTTTCATTTAATATTTTATCCAGAGATAATTTTTTTTTGGCTTTTTGATTTACACACTAAAATAAACTTTTTTTTACACATCAGCCCTGGTGATGTGTAAAAAAAATGATGTGTAAAAACTACACACAGAAGATTCTGATCGGCCGTGAAATCTGAGGACATTTTTAAATTAAACTTTATAATGCACACACGTGAAATAAAAATTATAAAACAAATTGCTAATAATAATGGATATGATTGCACGCTAATTGATAAAATGCTAAAATTAAAAAAATAATAAAATAACGTACCTACTTATACTCGGGGCTAAAAAAACAAACTGCAGTGAGAACAATTATTGGCGGAAAATATCATGTCTCGGTCCAGCTTCAAATAAAATAACAAAACCATTTCCCCACATATAAAACCCGTGTTTTATATGTGGGGAAATGGGAATGGGAAAAACTAATAAAAACATCATAAAATCCTTCCTAATTCAAAATCTAAATTTCATTGATTAAAAATAGTGGAATATATGAAATAACTTGTGGAGATTGTTGTGACAGCAAACAAATAGGCGAAACTTAAATATAAGAATAAAGGAACATCGTCGTTGTTTTTTTTTAATATTTATTTTCTTTGTTTATTACAGATATTAATTAGCAAGACCAAGTTTATGGTTTTTAGCCGAGAGAATCATCCAAATGTGTGCCCTCAATTAAAGGGTGTCAACATTGAGAGAGTAAAACAGCTTAAATATTTGGGCAGTATTATTACTGACAATCTGAACCCTGATACGGAGATCAAATGCAAAATAGAGAGAGCCCGTGCATCTTTTAATAAGATGAAAAGTCTACTCTGTAATGACGACTTAAACTTGAATCTCAGACAGAGGTTGATCAAATGCTATGTATGGTCAGTTCTACCTTATGGTGTTGAAGCATGAACGCTGAAGGTGAATACTCTAAATCGCCTAGAGGCGTTCGAAATGTGGATACATCGTAAAATGTTAAGGATATCTTGGACTGACATGACTAGTAATATTGAAGTTTTACGTAGAGCAAATACAAATAGACAGTTACTCAACACAGCAAAGCTTCGTAAAATTTTATACTTTGGTCATATAATGAGAGGCGAAAAGTACTCCATCCTTCAGCTCGTCATAAAGGGGAAGATTGAGGGTCGCAGACGGGTCGGAAGGAGGCGATATTCCTGGTTTCGAAACATCCGAGCGTGGTCCGGGAAAAGAAGCGTGTTCCGCACTGCCCTGGACAGGGAAACTTTCTCCCAGATGATCGCCGATGTCGGGGAGACTCGACAGGGCACATGAAGAAGAAGAAGAAGATTACAGATATACATACATATATTTATATGCCAAACTGTACAGCAATTTTACGGCATGGTTGCCCCAAATATCGTTTATCTTGTTGTTTTTTTACCATTATTTTTAAGTATTATTTTTTTATGAATATTACAGAGTATATGTTTATAATTACGTATTATATGTAGCATCTTTCACTTTGCACTTTTTCGAGGCCAATGGAATTTTTTTATCTTGCAACATATCGAAAAACTCTTTATTTAGTTTATTAAGGATTCGTGGCACAACATAGAATATTTTTCTTTCACCATACACTCAAAGTCAATAAATAGTGCAACAACGTGTTACTTATCATTTAGATGACTATTAATTTCATTGCAAGGAGAGTTGTTGTATCTTTTTGTTTTTGAAATCCCTATTACATTGGATGGATAATTTTATTTTCATCTAAGTGTGGTGTGATATTATTAACTATAACTCTTTTAACAATTTTATTTTTGCTTAATAACAGTGCTATCGGTCCGTAGTTATTTTCCAAACACAAAATTAGTACCAACTATAATCGTAGAAAAAAATTACTCCACTCGGTTCCTCATAATGCTGAGAGATTGATAATGAAGAGTTTGGAAACCGTCGAAATCCAAAAAAAAATATAATTCCGAGAAAAACTCACAAGCAACGTCACATTCTAACAAAAGTCTACGATCCTCGACATGTTCACGTTAAAGTTTTCCACACTACTCTGCGACCCGCTAATCTACTCGAATAAAATGACAAAATTTATGTATTTAGGTTAGTTATAAATTACACTAGAAACTACTGTTATGATAACTCAAAGTGTTTGCATTATAATGTTCAATTAAGAATTAATCAAAATAATCATGAATAATATTACTTTGGTTTATCTTGAATATGTTTTTAAGAAGCGCAACTTTATTAATAAATCTTTAATTTATAATTTAAAACAGAAGACCTTAAGAATCAATTAAACATATTTAATTAAATATTCGAAGATTTCCTTTGAAATACTTCATATAATGACTTTAGCAAAGTTTTCTATTGTTTGAAACCATAAAGAGTTAAAGTTAATTCAATTATCTGATGAGTTATATGATCATGGATATCATTTTTCCATAACCTTCATTATACCTTATATTTCTTTGTATTTTTTACTGCCAGGTATCCGTTTATTTAAAATATATATGTTTAATAATTATATTACTAAATAATTGATTGAAATTCAGAAAAATAATTTGAAGATGAATTATACAATTTTTAAACTGGTTATTTGTATAAAAGTAAATTCAGTATTATCCCGATAAGGTGTTTCTGAAATGAATACAAAAAAAACCTGTCAATACTCCAGAAAATTGGAATCTATGATACCTAAAAATTAGTTCTTAAAAACAATTGTCACCTCAGTTTTCCTTTTACATATATATGTATTTTTAAATAAGTATTTAGCTGAGGAACGCGGTTATTTTATTTTTTTACCAAATAGTGGACATTGCTGCTTTTACTGGCGTAGTTGAAAATTTTCCTCTTTGCTTTTGTGGAGGTGGATGAGCCCTCCGGTTTAAGATGAATTTGAACTCAAGGGTCACCATTCCGTTTGTAGAGTCGAAGATCTCTGCTGTTACTGATGATGTGAAACTCGCGGTGTTTGAATATAATTTTTTACAGTATAATATTGATAAAATGTTACAAGTACAGTAAATACAGTTACAAAATGAAATCAATCGATGTATGGCGAGGGCTGCCGCTGTATGAGCGAGTCACTGTATAAAACGAAGAGGGCTTCCGCCGTATCCGAAAAGCCCCGAAGAAGTGAGGTATCCTGTTCTGCTGGCGAGGCTTATATACCTGTTCCTAACAAAGAGTTGTTTTGACTTCATTCACTCGGCGGCGCGTGTAATATTTTGTCTACGAGGCAGAGGTGAAGTTCGCCGCTTTTCGTGCCCCCTAAGACTTTTGTCTTTGTACTCGGTCATTGGTCCGGCTTACATTGTTGTTCGTTTGCCGTCTTCAGCGTTCTTGACTCGACCTTTGTAGTGGGGGCAACAGCCTGCCTTGCTTGAGTTTCGGCATATGCGGTACCTCCTTACATGTGTATCTGCATGAGTCTTTGGCCACCACACTTTTTATATTCGATTTTATATTTCAATATAAAATATGAGATATTTTATATTGAAATATAAATATATTTAGTATGAGACGGCCATTTTGTCATGTGACACATCCTTGGGTGTTTTTAATTTTTTTATGGAGCACTAACAGAATGCTGGTACAAAATACATAAAAAATAATAAATTATCATTTAAAACTCAGCCCACAATCCCAATTAAAAGTGTGTGGTCCTGCTCTAGCAACATACATGTGTACATTTGATGTATCAATGTAGTGTGAACATGTCAGAATAAGTAAATAAATAATTGATTTTACGTGTTTTACGGATTCAGTTTATTGTCAAAAAAAATTGATGTTGTGTAGGAGTGACTTTTTGAATGATGATAGGGTATCTGTAAGAATATTAGCACCAACGTTAAGGTCTGCACAATATGTAATGTTACATACTTGTAATGGGGGAAAAATTACCAATATTATAAGAATGCTGACTAATTTTAAAGAATTCCGGATATCTTATATGGGTTATGTTATGTCTCAGATAAAGGAGGAGAATCAATAACTTCACTCAGAATCTTGAGTAGCACAATAAGATTGGATATTTTCCGTCGAGACTAAAGTTTGTGCATTTTGAAAAAGGCAAGACGATCCTCATAGCTGTGAAGATTACTTTGTTAACCAGCTTTGTTGGACAAAGTACGTAGAAACTTTTTCTGCACTCTTTCTCGATTATTGCAATAGGTACGTGTTATATAATAAGGAGACCAAATTACTGATGAATATCCAAAGACATGTCGTACTAGTGATACAAATAGATTTTTAAATCCGTGAGTAATTCTTATTATAAATCCCAAAAAAGTATATGCTTTGCTTATGATATTATCAAAGTGAGATAACTACTTAACAAAGAATACATATTTCTAAGAACTCTCATGTAATATAACATGAATCTTATGAGCTTGAAGTAAAAAAAAATAGCACAGTGAGTGATGCATGTGTTTAACTGTTCAGTCTCTTTAAAAGGGAGTAGCAATTTAAATATTTATTAAAATTTTTGGTTCACTTATAATTTATATTCCTTAAGTAACGAAAAAAAAATCCTCTCAATCTTGAAAACCATTTGTTTGCTTGTCTCCAAAAAACTTTGCTTATTGAACAGTTGAATAGGTTATCTTGTTAAGTAATCAATTTTTGATACAGTGAACTAATTATATAAAAATCTTTCTGTGTGTAATATGTTATTCTTATGTGTCTTTACCTATATAAATTCCGTTTTCTCAAACTGGCTAGTTTGAAGTTCGACATAATTGGAATCCTAAATTCTAATTCATATCATATTAAAACTATGATATTTTTTTATTAAAATATAGTTTAATACATTACAAATATAATAAAAAACGAGAAGAAAAGAAAATGGCAAGTCTCCAGGCAGCAAAAACATGCTAATATAAAGGGACATCAAAAACTATACATATCTATATAATAACTTTAATACAGAAGAATTGTACAGAGTAAATTTAAAACTAAACGACTTTAAATTATAGATGAACACATCAAAATCTTGATTTACGTAGTATCTATCTCCTCTCCAACACAGGTCCTTTCAGTTTCTTATTGAAAAGTTCTAAAGTATTTATCTTCTTCATGTCATCAGGAAATCCATTATAGAATGCATAAAAGAATCCATGCCATTCTATATCTATATCAGTATATCCGAGTAGGTATATTAGTTATTGATTTGTTTTCCAGACAATTTTTTCTTTGATATCGCTGTACCGTACAGAAAATGCCAATATTTGGATTAATTAAATATACACTTTTATATATACAGCAATTTCATAATATATATTCGATTTCAGGTATATATAAATGTTTTCTGCAACCATCATAGATGCTTAATTATGTTAAAATTAATATCTTTCATGTTTTTGATCGGATAGAAGTATTTTCCAGTACATTTTGTCAAATAATTGAAAAACAATAGAATTTCGCAAAATTAATTGAAACTGGCACGTGGAATAATTACGATAAGATATCAAGAATGTCTGGAGACCAAAGCTAAATGTACTCTTTTCGTTATTACGGCAAAGCTGGGAAGCCCCGTCAGCGATAAATTCTGTAGAAAGTAAGTAAAATCGGATATCATTTTCAATTCGCTGAGTCTCGCAATTTATAGACCAAGGGATATTAGGGAACACGTGCCCAATATATTTAATTTAATTTCAGTGCATTAGTCCGCAACTTATGGGCATGATAATAACGTTATTACCATTATTAAGTTTTGAAATAAGAATTCGATGCAAGGTATGATTTTATTTTATTGAAGTTACACTACTTTAGGGGCCATCCCAAAATTTACAGTGAAATTTTGGGATGCAGCGGAATGCGCGCACAATTTCAGTTGCGCAATGCAACAGGAATATTTTCGCACCATTAAGTCACATCTCACCAATCAAAAGCTAAGATGGTGATTTTCCTAGTGATACTTAACAAATAGCAACTATTATAAGTGACGACATTAAGTTGTTTGAAAATGGTGTCGTATGAAAATTGCTTAAATTGCAACGTAAGGTATACAACACAGCACGTGGTTTTTATGTATGCCAAGTAAGGTATACAAACAACCAATTTTTAATGTATTTTTTCCTTTTTTTGAAATTTTAATTTGATAGATACCGTTTATTTTTTTTGAATTGAAGAAGAGTATTAATCACATCGCACAGAAATAAAATAGTTATAACTTTTATAAAAAGTTATATAATATAAATAATCATTAAATTGATACAGGATATATCAAATAACTAGCGGAGACTGTGACAAAAATTTATAGCTCAAACGGCGAGAAACTTAAATACAAAGAGTAAAGAACATCGCCGCTGCCTAAAAATTAACAACTTTTTGGAACTCGCCAAAAACATAATTAAAACCAACCATTCTTTTGACAGTCACGGATTAAAATTACTCCACTCGGTTTTTCATAAAGGTTGTATATTGAACTGAAAATATTGGAAACCCTTGAAATAGAAACCTCCAATTCTCAATATTTTTCCATTAAAGACCACAAAGTTGTCATTATTATTGTTACATACTCCTTGAACATTATACTTAATTCGATAAAAGTTTTCTTCTTACATAAAAAAGTAGCAATGATTTTTTATCCTTATTGAATAGTATTAACAAATATGGCGGGCTAACTTTAAACGTCACAGCAAAGACAGCAATATCCAATTATGTGAGTAGGAAAAGTAGCAATGTCCACTACTTAAAAGTAAAATAATTATTTACGCACATATATATGAGGTGGCAATTATTTTTTTAATGTTATAGGTTTTAGAGATTCCAGAGACATTTTCTTGAGGTTTTTTCTATTAAAAGTAGAAAAATCTCAATAGTATATTGCTGCCTTCACTTCTAATCTGCCTTTCTCGAAACTATAATAGTAATAAATAATTTAATTATTTAATTGGCTCGATAAACTGTGTAACCGCAACCCTAGGAAAAGGTTAAGAAATTTCTGAAAATATTTCGATGTTGGTATTATAAAATAGTTAATTAATTTATTATTTATTTTACCATTTTATGATTCCAATCCTCTTATTTTTATAAAACAGCAAAGTTATAATTAATAAATAGTTCTGCAAAAAATATAATTATTTATAATATACGGTCACTCAAATCAATGAAGTTTACGAGTGGTAGTGCATCCTCAGAAGCTTTGATAAAAACTTATCCGCGGTGAAGCAGCAATAAGACCTGCATCCAGCCAAAAGACAATATCTACCGGCTCTAAATGCAAGTAGTAAAAGGCTCTACAATATTGTCCACTTCAAACACGTAAAGCTTTCATGTTTTTTAATCTTTTAAACCGGGTATTAGTCGGACAAGCATTTATGTTTTTTCATATTGTATTTCTGTCCCAACAAGCAAGTAGTGACTTAATATTTTAGGTTTATTCCATTTTTTTGATT
Organism: Agrypnia vestita; assembly: GCA_016648135.1. Lineage (NCBI taxonomy): Eukaryota > Metazoa > Arthropoda > Insecta > Trichoptera > Phryganeidae > Agrypnia > Agrypnia vestita. The sequence goes on from JADDOH010008393.1 coordinate 39,404, forward strand.
ATAATTATAATTCTCTTTCATCTAGAAAAACACCTGTGGCTGAAAATCAATTATTTAATCAATAAATTACAATGACAAAATCAGTACGTCGGTTATTTGTATTTATTTTCCTGCCTAGGAAACAAATGCTTTTGAGTTATTGGCATCTTCTTCGGAGAGATGCGTACTTAATAGATACGTCCGTAGAAGTTGCGACTCGAATTTTGGGTAATTATTTCTGATTTATTATTATTATCTGATAATTGAGAATAATAATGACATTTAGGAGAGTGGAACAAATAGTCAATTACTCGAGCCATCGACTATGGCCAACAGTGGTGAGTTAAATCTTTTAAAATAGTTGTAGGCACAATCTTATTCACGAGATGGTAGAAACAGAAAGAATTTCACGTAATCGAGGATTTTACCGCACTCTACACATTTTACACTAAACTGGAAATTACTACAAAGGTCTAGCAAAATTTGTCAGCATCATGAAACGACTAGAATACGGGTCTTTATACATACGGTGGCATCTGTAAATGGAGTTGTTTTGACAAGCGACGTAGAAGCGACCAAAGGGGATAATTGGGAACCCGCGCGATACCACAAACAATTCATTTTATTTTAATTTTTAATTTATTCGAATTGAAGCTTATAATGCATGAAAATGTTTTTCAAAGAAAAAGATTGAAACATTTAAAAAAATATCCGTTCTTTACATCTATTAATTGCTTACAATAATATCGATAAAATTAATTACTTAAAGGTATGAATATGTGTGTGTGTGTTTGTGTAGGTTTTTGTATGTGTACAGGTGTGTATGTTTACGTGTGCGTTGTACATTGGTTTTGAGCACGCGCCATGGACAAAAAATCATCGTTTATGAACAAATCAATGTCCAGGAAGCGCCATCACAGCGAAGACGCACCCTACCAGCCAATGTTTCTGATTTTGTATACATGTTGCAAGGCTGGTGTAAAGCATGTGGATGTTGTAACTTTGATATATTTTGTCTTATATCTTCGAAAGTATCCAATAAATCCTTATTTTTTTACATTAAGATAAATGATTTACGTGATTAATTTCAAATATTTAATCAAAGTTTTCATACAATTTGTATGACGGCACACTACCGCCACCTATGGAAATAAATAAAAACATATAATTAACTAAACACATTTCAAAACAAAATGCGAATGTAGATTATACGGTACCTACGTAGTGCAGCAAAATTCAATAATAAATTCAATAATAAAAAAATTGCACATACATTACTTGTATTTACTAATTAATAAATAAATAGGTATTAGCTTTTTAAAATTTTGTTTAAATTGTTTGCTTGCATTTAAACGAATGCTCAATTGACTTTTTCATTAATAAGATTTACAATTAAAAATAAAAGTATAGGCAGTATTGATAAGTGCTGCTCAATTGATATTTTTAATTGTGAGATGTCAAGTGTTACACATCATATGCGACTATTGTAAAGCTCGCTCGATTGCCACGGTTCCGTGACAATATTTTATGTATTTCTTTTTGTGCAAATTGCGGAATTGTGCAATTTAAAATCATTTTATATCAGAGATTTAGTTGGGATATGTTGTGGGGCATGCATTTCGACATCTTCGCCGGCCACTTTTTTGATAGAATTGTCTTATGATTATTGCGTATACACAGCTAAAAATATTATTAAATGTATATGCCTAGTGATTATTGCGTAAAAATCCCGTACGTGAAAATTATTCTGACATCGATCTAGTTTATAATTAAAACAAAATCAAATTTGGGTCATACTGTAAAACATTGATGGAGGCCCTCTCCCGTCTGGTCAATTCTTCATGGTGAGAATAGATAATTATAATATAAAAAAACACCTCCGAAGTACAAGAAGGGAACTTGCGTCTCTACAACAGATAAGAAAGTCACGGTGTATGGGTATTAGGTACTCAAGAGAACGATTATATCAATACGCTAGTATATTTAGCATTTATGTAATTATACAGATATTTAGATAAAGCCAAAATTTCTATTATATTTTCAAGGTTTCCAGTTGCGTTTATGTCTCAATCATACCATTAAGATGGATATGAAAAAAACCAACGGCACTCCCAGCAACTGGACCGTTGCAAATATGTCATTGCTACAAAATATATGAAAATCTATTGTTGGGCATAGACGAAATATGAAGAAGTAGAAGAAGGTACTTATTGAACGTTAAAATATATAGCAGTTAGTAAAATAGTAAAAAATGATAGTACTTTTACATGTCGGTTTCTAAGGAATAGGTTAATAAATTTATTTATATTAAAAAAATTAAAGAAAAAAAAAAAGGAAAAAATAAAGAAAATAAAATAATATAAAAAATAAAAGAATATAAACGGACGTTACACGGAGTTACAACGAATGGACGGACAGACGGACGGACGGACGGACAGACAATTAAGTTTATATTTAAATTATTATATTTCTAAAAACCACTACCTGATTTTAGGTCTACCGGTTTCGAGACGTACCCGTCTCTTCGTCAGGACCAACACTACACCACTACATTCACAACACTACACACCTCAACTATAGTATTGTTACACTTCCACCAATAATTGATCACATGCGTGTTAGTCTTGTCAGGGACAAACATGCACTGATTAGCCTAATGTGTTGGTCCTGACGAAGAGACGGGTACGTCTCGAAACCGGTAGACGTAAAATCCGGTAGTGGTTTTTACAAAGTTAACTAACAATCTGTTATAATGTCTAACCACAAAGTTAATGCTTTAAATGTTAATAATATTTATAATATTATTATATTTCTATTTCTCGCACTTCGCACGGGATTCTATTTTTCGCACTCTTCCTGTGTGCAACTCCTCGTGTGTCGCATTTCTCCTTTTGTGCAACACTACAAAGATGTGCACACTTATAGTTCTGCGGTATTCTTGTTCTTACATTTCATTTATGCGTCTAACATAAAATCAGATAAATCGGATCACTGCGCGCGGGTGAACATATACAAGGATTGCGAAAACACCCGTGAAGTTATATTTTAGGGTGCCGCTTGCAAAGCCTTGCGGTACGATTTCTCTTTTGCAGTCAGGAACGCATAGCACCTCCGGAGGTGGTTTCAAAAAACATTTTTTGATTTTCTACGTTAACGCCAGGTGTAGACAAATAACCCACAGGCATGATAATACATCTCGGGCTGGTATTATCGGTACTTTGAAATTACGATATGCAATATTAGTTAGTAGGTACTGGATGTTCTACTCACCTGAAAAAATGCGCCGTTTCATAAGCAAAAAATATAAGTGTAAGTAAAAATTCTTGAAAAATATTAATATTACTACTTTACTAGCTATAACCCGTAAAAAGTTAAGTACTTTTATAATAGATATTTCGGTTGACAGAGGGAATAACGCTACGTAGATTAGCGTAGTGCCTTGATAACGTTAGTGATGGATATTATTAAATAGAGAATTAGGTATTTTTACTTCTTGTACCTCATTATTATTTTAGCCATACTGTAGCGTTAGTGACGGACATTGTTACACAGAGATTAATATATTTTTATTAATGATCAATACCAACGCCATATATAATATAGGTATTAATGGATGCACTTATTAGTTTTAATTTTCAATGAACTGAATTATTAAGAAAAATCAAAGTATTAAAAACAATCTAATTCAGAGTATTTCATGAAAAAAGCATAGAGTGAATGTTTTTATTTTACTTGATAAAAATTTTGAAATCATACTTATTTTGAAAACGGAATAAGATCATCTATTGGATCGGTAATTACGGACGAATATTCGAAATGATTGGTATTGGGGATATGAGATGAAATTCTTCAATTTATTAAATTAATTATTGTTAAAAATATATTATTAGATAAAATAAATCAACAATTAAAGTGATCGATTGTGGATTGATAACTTCTGCTGAACCAGTAGTGAATACGTAGTGCATTTTGAATTATAATTTGATATATACATATACAACCAATGCGAAATGCATGCTCATTAGCAAGCATAAGCAATATAACAATGAAAGCCTTCCTATTGCTCGAACGAAATTAGAGACGTACAAAGTATATTCGTATAGTACATTTGGTTTGCAATGTGAATGAAAGATGATATCCTTTTGTTGAAACCAAATGCTACACTAAGCAAGCTCGTGCAACCTTTGTCCGTATGATAAAGATGTTCTACAGTCATTATTGCGTATTAGACTGGTCAGATGTTACGTATTCTTGATTTCATTTTATAAAATGAAATCACGGACTCTCAGAAAAATCTTACTTTATGTGGATATAAAGAAAAATGTTCAAAATAAACGGACATAGTAACGAATGAAGATATGAGGTAATTAATAAAAATGTTCTTTGTTTTCACCACTTATATATTGAAAGATATCAACATGTTTCAGAGCCCACGGCCCCTTCGTCAGGATACAATGTAGGTATACATGTATAAGTGGCCATGGGCTCTGAAATATGTTGATATTTTTTAATATATAAATGGTGAAAACAAAGTACATTTTTATTAATTATATTAGTAATATCAGCACAAAATCATTTAGCTTTTTTCGAAGAATATATTATGGTTCGGATGAATAAAGAAAAATAACCAATTAGAACAATAAGAATCCTAAACTTTCAATATCTCAGACATCCAATGGATTTGACATCAGTTGAAGGTTCAGGATTTTTATTGTTATAATTAGTTATTTCAATAAAAATTCTAAACCTTCAATATCTCAGACATCCATTGGAGTACGAGATTTTAGGGGGAAAATTGTTCGAAGTCGCGGTTTTGGAAGGAAAAGAACATCATGAATTTTAAGCTTTTAAAACAATAGTTTGGCCAGTCTACTGTAGAGCCATCTAGTGATCAGGACGCGAATATTTTTTGAGACGTGTGTCATTTGCAACACATATATTCATGTGAACATGTGGACTTAGAACATTGCCGTTTATAAAAAAATTAAGAGTATTTATTTTGTTTTAGATTTTCGTGTAAAAATGGCAGAACATAGTTCCACTAGTTCTTTCAATGCAAAGTGACTTTGGCATATTCGCTTTGCACTGGAACAACTAGCAGTACTATTCAAAACAAAACAAACATAAACTTTTTATGAAAATATTTAATAATGGAAGTGTAGCCTGACAAACGTCGGTAAAAGTTTGCGATATTATTATTCACGAGTTAGGCATCAAGCGATCTTTTCTCGTTGGCTACCTTCTACTAAAACTAAAGCAATGTGTGTATGTGTAATGGCGCAGGGGGAAGTGTGTAAAACTAAGAAATCAAAATTGTCGCGGATCCTGTGAGGCTCCACGTCTATTCTTAAAGGTTAATATTAAGGATTTAGTCGCACGTAGAAATAAATACTTAATATGCCTATATTAATTATATCAAGAAAACTCGTAATTTATAATTATATTACAGAGATTTAACCATGCACAGATTTATTGATTATGTCTATTCATTAAGGAACACCAGGTAGGAGGTCCTTAATGAACCTGTATGGCTTTATCCAATAAGTAGAAATTTTTTTATAATTTGGTATTGAGGTCTGATAAAAATCTTTGAACACTATCGGAAATTAGTTATCCTGAAACGTTTCTACCGATTTCGTGGGAAATTCTTTCAGCAACGGCGCATGATAGAGAAACGCGATGAAAGCATGCCTCGCATTTTTTCATTTCAGTCGATACCCACGGAGTACCTATGGAATGTATCCCTAACAGGGTTGGTTTCGTGGGGTAATGTATGGGAAAGGATCGGACCTGTTTCTTTTATGTTTTGAATAACTTCCCCCTGCTATCCTTACAATATTATCCCTCACATATAACGTGGAGAGTTTATTTTAAATTAAAACGTTAAAAGAAGTAAAACTAAAATCCAGTACAAACTCAAAAACATTACCACAAGAATGATTGTTCTAGCCGGAAATGCAGATTTCGTTACAGCTTGCTAAGTTTAATTAATTCACTATCATTTACATAGTAAAATGAACAAAATGAATTTTTGTACATGCGTTTTAATATTATACTCGAGTATTCGGTATTTTATATTATTGTACGATACGACATGTAATGGAGTTATAAAAAATTTTTTTTTTGAAGATAAGCAGAATGCATTTATGATCTTCGACAATTACCTATTTTATTTATTAACCGTAAGTAACGACTAAAATTACGATATAAAAAGAACATCTCCTTATTTTTTTAACAAAAACGTCTCTTGGCTTTGCGGGCTCTATGCGGATATAGCCGTATATTTGTTATTCGTCGTACCTGCATATCACTGCAATATGACCACTCTTAGACAAGACTCTTTGCCTTGTTTATACTTTTTGGAAACCCTGGTTCTTTTCACCATGACAAGTAAGGCACGGGAGGATTTGTCTCGACGATATATATTCGTAGACACTTTATTCAATTTCTGCTTGGACCCTTTGCCCAAATACTTCGATATTTTGAAATTTTGGCGCAACGTTTCACAAAAACCTCACAAACTTTAATTAAGATAAATTATATGTGTCTCACAGAAATGAAGTTATATATGGGAAAGTATGTATATAAGTTTTTTTGGGTGCTCACAAGGCTTATGACCCGTCACAGACTGGCTCAAGTTATCACTTTACGTTTTTTATTTAACTTTTATCGATTCCACGAGCCACATCCATCAAATCTGGAAGGTTACATAATAGTCTTCTAATAGATCGCTTATTTTGTTTATTTTATTTTATTCAATTTATTTTTTATTTTTTATGTTTATATATTTTTTTTATTTTGCTTCATTTAATTTTATCAGATACACTAACAGAATAATTGGTACATGATACATAAAGAATAATACGATTTCCATATATGTTATGGATTAACAAATAAGGAAATCGTTTCATAATAAAAGAAACATTGACAAAATCAGATTGACAGAACTTTCTTTCGCTCTTCTGTAAGGTTCGAAATAAGCACTAACTAAGGGATTTGCAAATTATTCTAATGTAAATTACTCGGAACGCAAATAATTTATTATATTGTATTTACAAGTTGCGACAACTGACTCCGAGTGACCAGAGATTCATGTTAGCTAGTGCGTTTGCGAACAACGGTTGCCATATCCACAAGTAAAGCATAGAACGAAATTCATTCGCTATTATTGAAGCTTTCTGCACGCAGGTCCCCTTTCAGATAAGACATATAACCTGAATATAAAAAATAAAACAACATATTGGTAAATTGCATTTTAACTGTGAATATCTTGTATATAATGTAAATTTATTAGGAATCTTGCGGTGGCGATGCCATGACATGAAGGAATTGGTCCACGCGAGAGTCGGATCGATGGCCCCGCGATGGGTGAAACTAGGAGTCCGGGCAGGATGGGCTGAATCCTGACCCAGGGGATAGGCAGTGTCTTGCGACCGGGATTATCATTCCTCGTCATAATGCATCAATGTTGTGGAGCTCATCGAAGTTGCGTAGCGGCGGTCGCGTTCCTGAGGTACTGCGGATGCAGCAACGGGAGGCCATGTCAGACCTTCCCTGGCATTGTGACCGATTACCTGGCGGTTGTCTAATTACCAATACTTCTACCGGGACTGGTAGAAGTATTGGTAATTAGACAACGCGCTTGAAAGCAAGATGACTACCCACGTAAATTGATATTTACCATTGGCTTGTTTGGAGTGTTAGATTTATAAGACATATTAGAGATAAAAAATTTTGCACCACGAAGACATGATTAATATTAGATGATAATTTTAATTTTAACTCAACTATTGTATTTTATGCGTTGTCTCCACCGCCGTGGGTAGAACGTGGATTGAGCATAGTAAATTTTAAATGAGAAATCTAATCTTTGGCACTCCATTGGCGGTGAACATATTGCATTGGGTAAGATAAGAAATCTGTTTTGGGGTAATTTTGCTAACGAAGAAAGATAAAAATTGGAGAAATTAGTGTTGGAAATTAGTGTTATTAAATTTTCGAGCATAACTTATTAACTAGAGTTTTATTATATTAACCTACCCTCTCATTGGAAAGATCGTTAGTAATGTGTCGGTCATCATTTTGTGTGTGTACCGGGGCTTATTTCATTTGTAATGTCATTTTGTGTGTGCCGGAGTCGATTCCATTTAGGAATGGCCGGCGGCCTTAACCTTGAGGATAGCGTGACAAGTCACATGTTCTCTGATGATGCTAGCCGATGATGGCGCTTGGTTGCCAATATAACTTAATAATTGGTTAATGTGTTCTATGTGTTTATTTATCATCAAGAAAATGTATGTTGTATAGGAATTGATTCAACATTGCTTTCGTTATTTTTGGTTAAAATTTGTCAATTTTAACCAAATTTGTGATATACTGTTTCATGGGAATGACATGCTGGTAAATGAGACTTCAATATGTGTATTTTTTTACTAGACTGGGAAGCAATATTCTTTTTTTGTACATACGACAAACATCATATACCTACATACCTACATTAAAATACGCCTGAAAATTAGTTTCAATTTTTTAGACCAGTTTTTATTTAAAATATTATTTTTTCGAAATAGAAAAATTTGTGTCACTTGTGTAATCTTGGCGTCCCCGCAGTAGATATTTGACATAATTAAATTCCATCTGCGTCGTACACTTTCGAAGTTAAAAGTGTTAAAAGTGATCTATTTTGTAACGGTCAAATTATTGAACATGCACCCCATATCTCGAATCTATTTTAAAACTTATTAAAGTCTAAATGTAAATCAAAAATAAATGCCCAATTGTTGAGCATTTTTCTAGTTCACTGATTCTAAGAAAAGATTAAATGTAACATTAAATGTAAAATTATAAACATAGTTTTACACTACTTATTAATATTCGTCAACTAGTTTCAGTTGTTCTCAACATTCATCAGGACAAGTATAATATAGACTAATCGGAGTACTAACATTTACATAGGGGAAAAAAATCAGATAGGGACAGAATATCAACTAGGTGGGGAGGAAAGGGTAGGAGTTAAGTGAAGAGAAAGGGAACGATCGGACTATTAGATAAATTTATTTATTTATTATTTGGCCATTATTTTTGAAAGCCTTGTTAATTTCTAATGATGAAAGCATGAAGGTTGAGACCAAACTAGTTGAAAGTTTGATGACCAACCATAACTAGTTGACGAATGTATATATATATAATGTGGCTCCACTCGTTGTTTTATAATGTGGTTTCCCAAATATTTTAGTTATTTTTTTAAATAAAAGCTGTTTTGCGTTGCTCTGAAAAGAGAAACAATATATAAAGCTATTATTTTATATTAGAAACATTATCAATCAGTAAATATGTATTAATCACCGGTATATTATAATTTTCTCAATGGTCGATTGTCAATTGTTTGTGAATAATTTTCACACAAATTAAAACATTCCATTTTAACAATTCAAATTAAATGAAAATCAATAGGTACCTATTTATCTTCATTTACATATATGTAATAAAAAGGGTTTAAAACTAAGTACTTAATTTTATTTTTAATTTAATATAATGTCAGGCTACGAAATTCAATTCGATTTGTCAAAATTATTCAGATTTGTGAATATCGTCTATTCGGAATATTGTCTAGTCGGTCGACCTTTGCACTGAACACCGTTAGGTGATCTGACTGTCTACGCCATATCTGACTATCAAAGTGGAGTTTTGTTTTGTCTAGAAGCGCTGAGAGAGATTAAAGGTGTTGACAGCGGATCCTGCACCTCGACAAGTGGATTCCGCCCCACTAAAAGGCTCGCGAGTACGTTCCTTCAAAGGTTTTTCGGCGGAAAATCCACCGGAACATTGCCCCAGGCTGCTCTTCCCCGCCCGCGTTATGAAAAATAACCTAACGAAATTTCGCTTCGAAGCCTCGGAGGAGATTCAAAAAGTAACAACCCGTCTAAATTACTTTTAAGAAAATCACTTCCGGTGGGGCTTTATCAATCTCGAACAATGCTGTAATATTACGGAAAATTTGAACTAAACGCGATTTGACTATTCGAACATATTTTTTCATTGTTTGCGTATTATAAATCTATTGTGTAATTAAAAGGTCGTTGTATTGCTTTCCATCACGTCATGGAGCATTACATTTATTTTTTTAATTAAGTGCAAAAAAAGGTACGAAGTGCCCATAAATTGTACAATAAATATTGTCATAAAATATTTATTTTAAATAACAGAATATATGAAATAGATAATATAAATTGTAACACAAGCATTCTAGATACTCTATATTATAGATATAAGATAGATACAACATATAGAAATATTAGGGTAAAGTTGAGTTTTTCTATCCCGGACTTTTTTCATTCTGGGACTCGATTCGCAGCTCTGGATCGTCCTGGGACCCCGGCACTCTGGTAATTTTTTTTAAATAAAATATTTTACGTTTGTTTTCATAAACATTGTTAATTTTATTGAAATTAAATTTTTGTTATAAATTTAACATATATTGACAAAAAAATAGTTTTTTTAAATAAAAATACCACTATAATAAATATTAAAATCTAATTTGAATGGAAATATATTGTACATAAAATATAAATTATACCTACATATCTACAAGCAATAAATTATATGAACAAAAATAAAATTTTGAAATTGAATACACACATTAAAACAATTTAATTTAAAGTAGCATTTCAAAAATACCAAAATGTTCGATTTTACATCTGCTAGCCTGCTTTTCAATTTTGTACATATATTTCTAGCAATTGAAAAACTCTGTTTCAACTTATGTCAGTTTTATGCTTAATTTTTAACACTTCAAGAAAAGTCTAAAAACTCATTTTTTCAGGATGTCGCACCTGTAAAGCGCCCTTGAAGCATCTCTTACGCAAAAATGGCGCTATATAAATTAACATAAACATAAAGATAAACATAAACATAATACCTAAATTAATTATTTTCTCCTCTGTGGATTCGTTAGCTTTAAATATTTTTTAAATTAAAAATATTTCCTAATACATTTTTGTTTTTGTATTCGAGTTTGAGTCCAGGGATTTGACATAAACATTCCCGGGACTCGATGCATCTTAAATCTCGTTTATTCCCGGAAATCCATCTCAGGTTGAGCAGGGTCAGTAACCCTATATGAATGTTACTTTGTGGTGTAACATGATTATTTTAATTAAAATTAAATTGAACTTTTTAATGCACACACGTTGTGTTAAATTTAAAACTACCATAGTTTCGAGAGGAGCAGTCCCTCTCATCATCAGGTGTAATCATCTTATTTGAGTAGAATAACCAGTCGCGGAGCAGTGGGGGTGATTTTTTTGTGTGGTCTTCAAGGGGAAGATGCTGAGAAGCGGAGACTTTTTTAAGAATATTGTGTTGTTTGTAATTTAAGTTTTTCCGGAATTTAAGTTCTTTTGGATTATTGTTGGTTTGTTTGTTCCTCATAAAGGATTGATAATGAATAGTTTGGAAATCGTTGAAAGGGAAAATGGCACCTATGTTTTTCGCAACGTCCCCAAAGAATAAGCATGCAAAATTTGGGTCAGATCTGTCAGTGGATTTGTTTAAAAATATATTGGTGATAGGGTGGGTAAATGAGGGAGGGATTGTGCCTATATTTTCAGCAGGTTCCTTAAAACAACACTGTAGCCGCGCTACGATTCCAAATTGATGTGGATACAGGGAACATTGGTACTGACACGTTTTTTTACAACACAAACTTTTTGCGTACTTAAATTGATATTTTATATCTATTTAACTACGAAGATAATTTTAAAGACAAATACTAGCACAAAGATATTTAAGGACAAAGACTCCTAGAGATACGCTGTATATTTATAATATAAAATTTAAAAAAAAAGTGCCAAAATTTAAATGAACCGTCCAGATAGTGTTGCAAGCATTCACTGAAGTCTGTTAATGTTCCATTTTCCCTTTGTAAAAATAGTGTTATAAATCAAATAATATCAAGTTTTAATATAATGCATATATGTTTCATAAAAATTATAAGGTAATGTTTATCCATCTGGCATATTTTATAAAATTAATTTCTTTCAACAATCTTTTAGATATATAACGAGTTTCTTTTTTTTACATATATTATGATCATGACGCAATATAATTATGGAACATTGGTTTTTCAAATGAATTAAATTAGATTTAAAATAATTTAGGTAAATTATGAACAGGTAAATAAATAAACAGTTAGGCAACGAAAGGCAGTGTTGGTACTTTCTATCAAACGTGTTCTTCTTATAGGAAGACAAATTGGTGATCCATGGCGGTGTTTTATGGGGTACTCAACATGCTTTTGTAAATTGTTACATTACTCACTGCCATAAAAAGCTGCCCAACTAAGAAAAACCACTTAGTCGTAAAGTTTTTGTAAAAAAATTGAGCACTGACTTAATGTCACGATGGATGCAAAAACTGCCCCAACTTTGAAGTATTCCTTGCGTGACAATATCACGACTTTACTTCAAATTATGCCACAGACGTCTAAAAATATTACCACTGAGACAGAACAAAAGACACATCGTAACTGTAGGCATTTTTTTTGAACAGTTGTGATGAATTTAACCTGCCAACCTATTACAAGAAATAAGAAATAAAATAATAATTATATCGAATATCTCCAAAAGAACTATTTAAGATTAATTTATTACTTGTGTTGTGAGAGTCACGACTGCGCCACTGACGACAGGACGTCGATTCAAAAAAATAATAATATTATTCGTATTGGAGAAAAGTTTCACTACACCCATGTAGACGCGTAAATAGATGTTGGCTCGTGATAGGCCTGATTTGTCACATGATAGAAATTAACCAATGAGATCTTTGGTGGAGGGGGAAGCTTCTAGAAGGAATTTCCGATGGAAAAAAGTTTATAAGTAGGTGTTGGAGCGTTAACTCGAGAGTTTTTGAAGGGATTTCAACCGTTAGGCCACGCTCGTTTTGTTTGTTTCGCGCGTTTTTTTCGGTATCTGAGATATAATTTCCAAAGCAATTGGTTTCGGTATTTAACAATCAGTTACGAAAGCATCCAAATTCTTCGCTGTTATAGTGTCAAAATGTCAGTATTAAAATATAGGATTATTACAAATGCCTGCGTTTTGACGCATTTTCGAAAGACAAACAAAATTTTATCTGTTATGACGCCATCATACAAGCGTCAATATAGAGCGAAATAATTAACGTCTGGTTTATAGTCGAAATTTAGGGATGCGTTACTTTGTCTTGTGCTTCGATTGTTTTAAAATCATTTTTGAATTTAAATCGGGATCTCATTATTGGAATAAAAACAGTTAGGATTCTTTTAAATGTATTTATAACCATCGAGAGAATGAAGAAGAGATATGTGCCAAATGGGAAGCTGGAGGAACAAGATTCACACTTATGCAGAGTCTGGAGGAAGGGCCTTCTGAGCTACGGATTCAAGCCACTACAAGATTTCAGGATGAGTACCTTTTTAGTCTATATAATAGTATTGTTAAACTGTTTCTAATTGTTCTAAAATTTTTCTAAAGCAAATTTATCTACAGTTAATATCGAAGTAGGCAGTATATTCTTAGGAAAGATACATATTTAATTTCATTAAGCATAATTCAAATCATTTGAAAGAGGATTTAAAATGTAGTCGAATTTGGTTGTTTTGAGATTGCGTCGTTCGACCCCTGGGAGACGTTCAATCATGAGGACAAAAATCCATAATTACGTGCATATTCTCTATATATAAAGAACTTGTTCTAACTAGAGAATTTCAAAAAGTACAGATGGGTCATTCCTCAATGGGGCGAAATTACACCTGTACTTGATTGAAGGAAGTAACTTCTAGGTGAGAGCGCTGTAGTTGCGAAATAGTTAATTCCGACTTGTATGACTATGAGAAGAGACAGTGTTTGACTGAAAGCGGTAACCAATTCATTTTTAGATTCATTATAAATAATGCAGTTAGGATTGAAATAACAAGACTCGTCTTGCGATGGCATCGTTCAGTTTTGGTGGTAGCAAGCATGGAGTATCAAGACCATGATATACGTCCGACAATGGGTTTATAAGTAAGGCTTTATATACCTAAAAAGGAGACTGCCCGAAATAACTCATTAGGTATGACGTTTGGTCCGAAGTCTGTGTTGTTGACCCCCGGAATTAGTTCGGCGTGATTTCTGATGGATCAGTTATACTAGAACAACCAAGAGTTATCCAATATATTTT